>ML782633.1:932959-945523 GCA_009831015.1 Picea engelmannii | reverse complement strand
GAGTGAGTGCAGTGAGTTTGCACTCCACCTACCTCAAAAATATCTCAGCCTCTTCAGTTTGAGGTCCCCCTATGGCTGTGGTTCCACCGAATGCTGCTGGTCCCAGCTCTGGTAGAGGATGTCATCGAGTCCTCATGAAGTCCGCGGGGCACACTTGTCCCACATCTATACATAATAGATACATAGATGTCAGTGCTCTAATGCATATAAAAATGATATACATAAAATAAATTAAAAATTAAATAACTTTAAAAGATGTGTACCTAGCTCTCCTCTCTCCTCTCTGGGAGGTACGGGCATGTCCGGATCTCTGGAGAAGTTGATTCCAACATAGGGGTAGTCCTCTATTATTGGAATTTACCATGACCACCAGTTGAAGAATTTATTGTAGAAGGCCTCTATGGTACTCCCTCCCCCCTGTCGTGGCATCAGTGTTGCCCATCTACATACTGCTATGAAGGAGGCAACATTCCCTCGTACAGTCTCTCTAGGACTCAGACTGGGCACCCTCTCGAAGAAGAACGAGCATAGTATGGTGCTAAACCTGAATTTCTTATTTCTACGCTATTGGTACTCTGTCAACTACCTCTTCATGCATGTGGGCATGGTCATACTCCATTCATAGATATGTTCCTCCTGGCACTGAATAACATAATGCATGTGTGCCCGAGAGGCCTGGTGAAGCGACACGTATCCAGTAATCTTTCCAATGAGTAGTAATATCACCCTCACTGTAAAGTTGTTGATCTTGAGAATGGGAACTTGAGAACCTACCTTCTTAGTTCTGACTTCACAGTACATCTTGATGTAATCATCAATGTTGAAAGGCCTAGGGGGAACGATACACAGATTTATTGGTTCCCCTTTCCTCGAGAGGCCAGCCAAGAAGTATAAATTCTCAGTCGTTGGAGACAACAATTTCCCATCTATCATAAAATCCTCTGCATCTGGATGCCAGTAATCAACCAGGATATTCAGTAGCTCAGTTTGTCCCCTCATAAATGGACATCGAAAGAAATTCCACAACCCACATTGTTTCAATGCGGTAATGGAAGTAGGGTCCTCATTGACCAGTATATCAATATCCTCATGTTCCCTCTCCCTCTAGTGGACATACATCCTATTCCATGGCAGTTCAAAAGGGGAGTTAGCCCTTGCATTCTTAATTTTTCCATGCTTTTGAGGGTGTACGTTGGTTTTTTTGGTCATAGTCATGCATGTATACTCGAAGAGTGTTTTTTGCCTCAGTACATATACGGTTCATCCTTGGAAAACCTGCATACATGTAGGGACACTCCTTTTTAGGAGAGCATGCCCCCACAAAAAAAAAAAAAATGCAGAAAGGAAGAATGTAAATGCACGAGGGATGAGTTTGTAGTTACTTGGTTCAAGCGGAAGTTCGTTTCGTTCTATGAAGCTCCTAGAATCCACTTCTTTAGCAAAGGGGTATTTTTTGCCTTTTGGTTAATTTTCAAATTACAATGGTGAAAATGAGCTGTCATCTTCTATTTATAGATTTTTTTGGCCCTTTTTGCCACTTTTTTTACCCCTTTTGTGTTTTTTTCTTGCTCGGTAATCATTTAATTCCATTATTGATTTTCTTATTGGATGTTACGATACACTTTTTCTTTTGGTTTGGTAACATTTTGGGAGATGGGTCACTTTTAAAAGTTCCTTTAGTAAAAGTCGTTTTTTGCAATGTTTTGCATATAAGTTAGGATTTCACCTCCACTTTTTGCATCTCGTTTTCTTTTCTGATTTTCCATAGGATCGATCCCACCAAAGTGCGACACGAAACTGACATTGCTTTTTTAGAAGTGTTATGATTAGGTGGTAGAGCCTACCTTTACATGGACACCCTAGATAGATCCTTGTTGCATTTTGGCGTCCATGCTGTCTATAATGACTTTAGGCTCAGGATTCCTTCTTAGTCCTGTCATCATTACGAGATTGATCCTCATTCGTCTGATGCACCATCACTCTTGGCCTCACCCTTGAGACTCCAAAAATGAGCAAGATTTTTTGTCTTTCAAGCTCTCTTTGAAATCCGAAAGAAACATCCGACGAGACTGTATTAATGCTTTTCGATCTTGTCTAGATTAACTAAGAAAAATAACCTTTTGGAGTTTGCTTTAAGCCCTTTTTCGTCTCTCTAAACATGAAAATATTGTTGAGCGATCTTGTTTCCCTTCACACTTGCCAAACTCAAATCTAAAGGCACATATTTCCGGCGGTAGTTTACCCATTTTTTAGTCTGGATGGTCAATTATATGAATAACGGTATACTCTAGGAACCTCGGTTCACTAGAAGAGTATTCTCAGGTATAAGTTTAACCCTTTTTCGAGTCTGAGGGACTAAATTTACGAAAAAGGAAAATTATCCTTGGTTTTGGTTTATCACCTTTTTTGAGTCTCTAAGATTACTTAAGAAAAATGAACCCCCACAGACTTCATAGTTAAGCTCTTTTCAGACTCCCTAAAATTGAAAAGATCATCGAGTGACCTTGTTCCTTCACACTGGTTAAATTGGTCCAGAAGAACATCTACTGGCATGATTTTAGCCCTTTTTCCGGCCTGTAGATTAGAGAGGAAAAAGGTATGCCTTGGGAGATTTGTCTCGCCGAGAGAGTTCTCCTTAGTAACCTTTATACTTTTTCGAGCTAAGGGGACTAAATCCAGAAAAAGGTCGTGACTCCATAGTTTATCTCTTTTCAGACTCCTTAAAATTGAAAATATTGTCGAGTGATATTGTCTTTGTCACACTCATTAAAATGGTTTTGAATAGACATTGTTTCATTGATGGTTTACCCCTTTTTCAAACTGACTAGACTATCTCCGAAAAAGATACTCCTTGGAGTTTTCTTCTACATTTTTTCAGAATCTCTAAACATGAAAAAAATACCGAGATTCCCTTCTCTAGGCTCGTTAAAAACACATTGAAGGGCATTTCATTGTGTCTTTCTAACCGCATTTGCATATATGTGTCTTTGGCATAATGTCGGCTCCATGTTGCTCTCAAATGAACCTTTGAAGCATGCCTTATACGCAATCCTTGTAGCACTTTGCCTCTGCGACCTGACACCTTGACCCATGGAGGAATTTTCCTCGAGTGTCCTTTTTCTACACATGTCTCCTTGCTCTGAGAATTAGTGTGTTCCTTGCACTTGGAACTAGTATTATTTCTTGTGACACTTTTTCCTCCTTTGTAAGGTAGCATTCTTTTATTCTTTTTCAAGCTCTTTAAAAAATTCAAAAAGATAAAAAAATAAAACAACCCAAAAAGAGGGGACGGGAAAATATATTATGTTTTGATAGCACAATGAGTTGCCCTTGGAAAAATCACATCCTTTTGTTTGTTCGTCAAGCATTGGGATCTAATATGAACTTAGGAATTTGTTCTCACTACATAGATTTGTGTCCTCCTCCATTTGGTTACTCTTCCAAACACATGGAGAGTTTGCGTTGCCTCCTGCATCATGAACTTATGTCAATGTCATGCTGCCTGAGTCTGATCATCTTTTGTTGTTTTGTCAAAGGGAATTTTCACCCAAACTGAGTTGACCTTTCTATAGTTTGTCTCTTAAGCACATGCCCTGAGAATCCCAAAAGTCCAATCAAGTCCTGATTCAAAATCAATGAATTTCTCTACCTGATCATCGAGATCCTCTTATCTTTTCCTGATGAGTCGTCGAAGACCTCTGGGTAGTGAATTCATACACTCACATTGTACTCCTACCTGAGTTTTGAATATATTGAATTTGTTTCTTGAGATATGAACACCTGATCTCCAGCCATCGGGCATTATTGGCTTCTTGAAGATGGATACTATACTTGTATATCTTTGATTTTGAGATGTAGATCCGTTGTGTATTGCTCGCAGATACACTTTATATAGTTATATGACATGGATCTGCAATGCATTTTATTGGTAGCCATGATTTATTTCATTTTGAGCATGGGTATGCCTGCCTCAGAGAAACAATTGTTATTTTTGCAGATGGAACCTCCCGAACTCTAGTCCTAGGTTCACTCATTTCGTACATTGGTGAATATTTTGTAATATATTTCAGACATTAGATGCAATTCTGACCTCACACATTAAGGGGAATCTATTATAACCCTAAATTTCTCTACACATGCATACCTGGCCTTTGACCCTCTTACTTGCATTTTTTGCCAAAGCATTACTGAGTTTCTCTTCTAAAAAACCAATTTTTTGAAGATGTACGCACCCTGCACCAATAATTTCCACGTGCATATGCTTGTTGCACCACTAAATCTTGCATACATACACATTTTGCACCATTAGATCCTGCGTATACTTGCAAAAGTTGCAAAAAATAAAAAGTTGCAAGGAATTCGTTGATATAACAGCCTATTGGGTAGTTTCCCAACTATTCAACCTCCTATAGCCCTTCACCCAACCGAATAACCATCATTTTTTCATATAAAAGGAGGTGTTTTTGTCTCATTTTACATCTAGACATAAGAATAATGAAATTCTGCCCATTTTACATCCCCTCGCCCAAGTTATTGCAACCCTTTTTGTGAGAATTGCCTCAACATTTCCCCATTAGCCCTTCTTCCTCTATTAGAACCCATTCACTTCCCAAGAAGATATTATAAGTTTGAGGGGAGAATCCATACAAAGGTTCACTTGGATCTTGGTGAAGAGGAGCCCAAACTAGGTTCATGGAGGAGTAGTCGGTTTTGGTTGTAAAGGTATAATCATTGAGTTATTAATAAAATAATTACTTTTCCTGTCCCAAATCATGGTGTATTGAATTCTTTTATTTGTTTATGTTTTTACATTCTAACATATAACCCTAATTTTTAAATCGAATAGCATGCTTGTCGTTTTTTGTTTGTCAATCTTTGGATGTAGGCCAACCTTGGGAGGAAGCGTGAAGTCAAAAAATCTTCAAAGCGTGAGGGGATCATCACCGGACGTAGAGTAGAGGTATAGTTACCCGATCCCCCTCATATTTGATTTTCTTGTATGATTTTTGGTATGTTTGGGGTATTTTAGAAAAGTATTTTACTTTTAGATGGTTAATTTATCTGCCTACATTCTGAACCGTGGTGTATTCATAGGGGGGTTTTTCCCACTAGAAGGGTCTTTTGCTAAGGAACCCATCATCGTTGTTTCGTGAACAAGGGTTCTATAGACGTATAGTGATACCCATATGTCTTGTCTGGTTGGCATCTGATGTTGTTTCACACTAGATGTCGTCACTCGAGATGATCTTGCAGGAGTCTTGCCCTGACTCTTGCGGTTAAATCTTCTTCAGCTAAGAGGCCTATTGGACTACATCGTGCAACATATGAGGAATTTAAACCCATGCCTTCACACAAAGCTAGAGTTAATGCCACACACGAACTTGATGACCTTTAGATTCTCCGTGTTCAGATGCTGGGCATACCAGAGTATCTCTATAAATATGATCTCATAATCTGGCACCCTACGACCACCTTATCGTAAGGCGCTAAACTCATCGAGCTAGTGCTCAATGAATTCCTCCGACAATTAATTTTCCCAAAATTGTTCCCATAACACGGCTCTGATGACCATGTTTAGTTGAGGTAGGAACGTATTCCACCTTAGAATAGCAGTCCCTTTTAGTTGAAGACCTTCATGTGGACCTTCATGTTGGAGGTCATAACCAAACCTTCATGTCTAGCTGAGCCATTCGTGGCACCTGTTAACGCGGGAATGTAATATTTTGTAGTTCAACGTGAATGCTACCATTATTGACTGGGGTGCACGGTGGACCCTCAGGGGTATAGGCTCCTTGGCCTTACCTCAGTAAATACAGTTAGGCAAGGCCTCTGACATTCTTTGGAAGGACCTTGTCAGACCATCCACATCCGTTACAATAATTGAATCCTTCCCAATAACTTGTTTCTCCCCTTGGGGGTTATACTCCTAGGGCATAGGCGCTTCTGGAGGTGTCACACCTCCTTTCCCTACACCATGTTGTGAATTTTTGTGGCGTCCTCTAACCGTGATTACCGCATGGACAGGTTAAAAATTTAATTAGCGCTTAAGTGTTAGTCAAGGGTTTGATTCAGTGGAAGGCGTGGATATCCATAATCACATAGTTGAACCCTCTCTAGTGCCATGTGTAACGACCCAACTTTTATGACAACAATAGCGATGTATAACAGGGAAACAATTTTTTTTAAAAGCTGCATTGGAAAATAAAACATCATAATAGATAGCAACATAACCGACACATCATTCACATATAATAATGAACATTATTAAAGAAATATAAATCAAGTACAACACAATCCTAACACATCAACACCATAACCACAACATAAATAATGATGTATTAACACGTTAATAATGAACAGTTCAACATCAGTGCATTCTACAATAATTATTGACGCATAACAATATGAATCTTAACCTTAAACACATCTCAAGTTGCAATAACATTCTAAAAGAACCAACACCTATAATAAATATTCCATGGTGCATGAGAGATTAACTATTAAATCCATCTAGCAAGGACATAATACAAGGCACACATAATCCACTTATTAAATTTAGTACACAAACATAGATGCACTTAACTTCCCATCGTGCGATTAAATCAATTATCAAATTACAATAATCAACATCATTTAATGGTAAGAACATGATCCATTTTCCAGATGCACTTAATCACTTATCGATCATTGAATGCACAAAATTTAATCATAAGGATGTCATACAACATCATTTTGACCAGCGCATCAGTAAACTAAGGCGTAAACACTTACGCTTCAACTTAGTCTAAGGCGCAAGCAATCCTAACACCTATTCGTCAACATGATCCAAGGCGAAATATAAACAAATTCTAATCCATTATTCATGACATAAAATCCAGAAGTGCGAGAAGTATGAGGTCTAAACCAAAATCCAAATGCGCAAGAAAATTAACATCTACAACTATCATTTAAGACATAACATCCATTCCGCAATAAATATACGTTATACAATACATTAATTTATAAGCGCAAGTAATAATTATTAATTTACAATACTGGTAAGGGTGCAAGGTAAAATTTATGATATTAAGGCACAAACAAAATTAATCAATCAATCCCCATTCATCATTTTATCAAGGCGCGGGCTGACATCTGCTTTACTTTAGGATGTGTGATTAATCAACTGTTGAATCAACCAATAATCAACATTATCTTTATGCGCTCATTTAATCCAGTTGCTTAAGAAGTCATGCATCAACAATAACGCAAGGTGAGAGAAATCTAAAAGCTAAAAGGCGTAATCTAAATACTTTTTTAATCACACCACCATGTTACTTCATGGCGCAATAGAATAATTCATTATTTTGTGATGCACAAGATTATAATCACTCAATCATCTGTACCTTAACATCATTCAAGATGCGTGCATTCTCTAGATACTGAATTTAACATACTATAACATCACTACCATGCACGCAAATAAATATAAGCACTTAGAAATCACCCAATCAACATGGTTACCATGCACGCCAGTAGATCCAAGAGATAAATCATTATGCATCATCACGACCCATTGAGAAACCCAACTAAATACAATTAATCATGTTGTTATCACTCTGTAAATTCCCAGAGGTTGTTATGAGGTAAGAAGAAACTTATCAGAGGTAACCTTAACCAACCGTTTCGAAACTGGAAGCTATCCCTACCAGTTTCAGAGAGGGGTCTCTCTGTGAGTTCTAGATTTGTTTGCGTTTTCAAAGATTTTAGGCTAGTTAGAAAGAATATAACCGAGTTGTTTGTATTGTTTTTGAATGTAGTGGCTGAATATCAATTATGCTTCCATTGGGAAATGGGGTCTATTTTTAAAAGATAGAAGTTAAAGACAACGTTACAAGATTCGTTTCACAGGGCGAGATAGTGCTAACACTGGATTCTTTAGAAATAAAAATGGTGTATTCTTGAAAAGATGAGATATCAGTTAAAACAAAAAGCATTTAATAATTTCTTTGTTATAACATCAGAGGAAAAACATTTAAATCTGTAAAAGATTAAGAACAGAGTACACAATGGTAAATTCTGCAACTTTAACTTCTTTTAAATATTAGATTTCAGAGAGACAATATGATAACTAAGAAAGAAAAAACTTGTACGCAGACAGAGGGAACTTCACCAACAATTGACACGCAGGAATCCTATGAAACTTCTCTTTGTATTACTGGAACAACTTCTTGATAAAAATTACAACAACTAGAGCTTGCTTGGGCGTAAAGATCAACAACCCTTCCTACTTCTAAGTGATAAATATTTATAATAAAATTTACAATGAATCTGTCATTAATGATCAAAACATGAAAGAGTTTGAGTCAAACTAACTAATCTAACAAGATGCAGAAAGGTAGTAGATGATGATGTGTTGAATCTCTCATGCCGATTTCAGGGAAGACCGTTGTTGAGTCATTCAGATGACTTCAACTGTGCTAGAGACTGAGCTGGATGTTGATATGGATGATGAGATGGATGAGGATCTTCCTTTACTCAATCAAATCTCACAACTCATCCCATCTTTGTGTGCTTGGGATGGTAGTTTTCAATAACTGACGATAAACTTCATCCATCTCTGTGTATTTAACAAAAGTTGGCTTGGTGATGAAGACATACTTGATCTCATGCTCAATGATGAGGTCATGTTGTAGAGTCTCCAAGAATGCTTTGCCCATGATGCTGCCCTATATTCCTGAAAACTTGGAACTGTCTTTGGCCACGGTGGCGATCCTTTGCTTGTAATCGGATAGACTCATCAGTTTATCATTTAGGACACGTAGATCAAGAAGACCCTTTTTCTGTAAGGCTTCAATCTTGCTAAAAAATCTTTGAACTCCAATGTTCATGTTCTGAGTCTTTTCCTCCAACTGTAAAATCAATCCCCTTTTAGTCAATACTCTTATTACCTCGAGGATAGTCTATGTTATGTCTTCAACTTTCAATTCTTCCAGCTCTTCTTTGGTTTTGGAGTTTAGAAACTTGATGATCTCGTTGGCCGCTGAGGGCATCTCACCCAGTTCTGTTCTTATCCTGTCAATGGCTTGCCTACTCTTTAACACAAGATCATGTTGCTCGAACATGATTTGCACGATGGGCCAAATTTCATTTATGGATTTTGCAATATCTGTCCATATATTTTCCTTAGCCTCTGCTAATGTCTTACCTGCCACTGTTTGTTTATGGAGTTGTTGTGTTTCATGCTTGATTTTCTCTGACACCTGTCTCTCAACATTGTATCTTGTTTGGAAAGAAGACTTGAGTTCCTATAGATTTTCAATCTCCATTTTCAACCTATTGATCTTTGTTCCTTGCAAAGTCATTTCCTCCATGGATTTTGCTAACTCCACAGTTTTTTCCAGTGCTATCAATAGGGCTGCTGATGGAATTTCTGCTGTAGTGGTTGTTGGAACTGTTGTTTTACTTACTTTTGCAATGGGAACCGCACTCAATGGAATGAATTCCATTGGTGTCATTTGTTCCTTTTCTGTCAATAATTTTTCCAACCCTATCTCCATTTATCTAAGTTGTGCGTTCTGCTGCATGATAAGCTTCAACAATTCTTCTTTCTCGTTTTCTGTCTCAGCTACCTCTTTATCTTGTGAATCCTCTATTGGTGGAAATTTCAATTGTTTTCTCAAATATGAAATCTCAACATTCTTTTTCTTCAACATTTCCTCAGTTGCTTTAACATTCGAGGGATCATACCCAATCTTGAGCACCAACTCCTCTATGGATTTTATTCTATTATCCTTTGCAAAAGAGGATATCTTCTCCAACTTCATTTGGGTCTGAACATTACTTAAAGACCCCTGTAACTTTGATGCTGTAGAAGAAGCATGTGCTAATGTGGAGAAAACCATTTCTCTAGTCTGTCTGTGCAAGTCCATCTGATCAGTTGGATGTACTTGTTTGGTGTCAAAAACAATAGTTGACTTCTTGTAATCAGTGATTTCTTTGGGTTGAGCAACCTGTGCTTGCTGAAATGAAATATGCATTCTTCCTTTCTCTGTGTCAAATGCTGACAATTGTCTATGTTGTGCTATCAAAGTTTTCTTCCAAAACTGAGAGTAGGTGTTATTGGTTAGTATCTGGTTCTTCTTTTTAATCATTTCATATTTTTCAAAAATGCTTAGGGGTACAGAACCTTGTGAAGTTTGTGTAGTCACAACTATTTTTGTCTGCTTCTTCGAAGAAGAATTTGACACCACCTGCTATCTTCTCTCAATCACTGTGGCAGAGTAGGGCTCTTCCTCACCAGACATGTGAGTAGCATGAGTGGTTTTGGGTTTCTTGTTGTATACTCAAAATTCGTCTACTGATACCTCAGTGATTGAAGGTGAATCATCCTTTCTTGGTCTTTTTTCCTTGTGTACCCTTGGAGTGGTAGTTAGTGAAATAGAGACTGAAAGATATTCTTGTGGCTCTGTGTCTACCAGAGTATTTACTTCCCATTATGTCCGGTCCACATATGTTTCAATTTTTGGCTTGAGGGTGTGGGCATAGGGTGCAATTTTTTTCTTGGATCTCATCTCTGCAATGATCCCACTGGGGTTATATCTCCAAATAAAACTAGTGTTGAATTTCATTTCCTTCAATAATTTGTCTGCCTCTTCCCCAGCAGCTCGACTGTTGCAGATAAATGGGACTATTTGTCCTTTGATCCTCATCTATTGTTTCTTCTTCAAAGACACAAAATGGATGTCATCTGAGTTTATCATCTGATGAATATATTCCAGTGCGAATATTTGAAAAGTCACATACTTAGCCAACTTGTATGGAGCTAGTTCGCACCCATACACTCTGATTTCTGTGTGATTCTAGTATAGAAAACAATCTCCAGTCTTTGCCAGATATGGAAGGTGCATAACTCTTTGAATTTCTTCATTTATTCTCGGCTCAGGTCTTCCACTAAGAATGCCTAAAACTGGATGATAAAACAATTCAATGAATTGTTTACAAGTGAACTCAGTGGAGTTTCTCCTGAGTAGCGACATCCATAATGTGATTGCTTGATTTTTTCCTTCCTTGTCCATCTTCTGCACTGAGAAAGAGAACCTATCCTCCAAAAAAAAGATGAACATGTAAGCCAGGATGGATGAGTACCTGAACATGCCCTCTATGGTGAAATGTGAAAACTGCACGTGAATGTTCTCTGCCAAGAAAGTGTTGTAGTCGAACTAAGTGGTGGATTTTTCCTTGGTAGAGAAAATGGACAGAAAACCCAATATAGGATCATCCACCCATGAATCTAAAAAATAACCAAGAAGACAACAAAGTGATGAAATGACTTGGTTTCCCTTTTCTGAGAACAAGGAGGAAGGATAGGGGGGATTTGATTTGGGGAACTGAGCATCCTGTGGGAGGAAAAATTCAAATATTTGGGCTTTTTGAGAAAGAGTTAATTTCCGGTATAACTCTGTTATGATTTCAAGATTGAAAGGGGAGGCAGATTCATTTATGGGTATCTGCATCATCTGATCAATGGCCTCTGGCATGATGAAGAACAAAGTTTCTCCTGATGACGAGACTATGGCTCTTTGGTCGGGAAGGTAATGAGCCTGGCATTTGAGGGAAAATTTAGGGAAATGATGGACCTGGGGGAAAAGATATAAAGGAAGATTGGACTCCCAGAGCCCGATTTTGTCACTCTGATCTAAGAAAGTGTCTTTGAGCCATGACTGCAAATCCACAAAGTCAACTTTGTACCTTGTGTCTGATATCAGATGATCTTTGTCAGCCAATGGGATCTTGTCGAGGTCAACAGGAGGTGGGAGGAAAGGATTTTCCCCAGCTTATTCTTTCTTGGATTTTGGTGCCATTGCTGTGAAGAGTACCAACAATTCAAACAAAATGTTAGTGGTAAATGTCGTGGTTGGATGAGGCGTTGCAGAGGTGGAGGAAAATGAATCTATTGATACATAGGGAATGTGAATGGAATGGGAGATGACTGAAATGGGGTTGAAATTGAGTGGAAGGGTATCCGTTTAGGTGAACAAGGACAAGATAGATGGACAAGGGGTATGTGGCCAGTCATAAATGGCCAACGGGTCGTTTAGAGCATGAGAGTGTAGGATGAAGGACGTCTGAAGTGTACCTCTGGTCGACATGTCCACTGGTGATTGGAAGGTAAACGTGAAAGATATGGCCTATAACGGTTAGATGGATGGGAGATGCTGACAGGGTCGTGAAATGGAACTTGCAGAGGGTGGTGGTGAATTGTAACATTGATAGGTGTTAAATCTTTGGAGAGGGGAAGTTTGGACCCAATGAGGTGATGCAATGTTGCGATGGAGCCCGACTAGATTTGTTTCATTCCGGACACGCCCCCCCACTTCAATTAAAGGAAGAAAAGTCAAGGGGGTCTGGGATTCCTTGTTGACCGCTGATCTAGGCGCATTGTTTGACATCATGTCGGACCCTCCCCCCCCTCCGTTAAAAGCATAATGGTCTGAGGGGTTCGAAATCATTTGTGGACCATCTGATTGTGCGTTGTTGGGATGGCTGTAGATTTGATCTCACATCTTAAACATATTTTCGAACCCC
>ML782633.1:868250-887985 GCA_009831015.1 Picea engelmannii | reverse complement strand
CAGGGAACTCTGCTCAACCATCGATACTTACAAAAGTGGCCAAAATGCCCACATATACTTGGAACCAAAACACTGGAAGCTAAACCGAGGCATTGTATTGAAGACATTACGGCTTCACATTTACTGCGCCTGCAATCTCTGGACATTCGTGAGCCTCATTCATACGCAATCGTGTTCCAGAGGCCCTTTGACTGAATTGACCAACCTGCATTCATTCCTTGGCTTTCCATTTATGGAGGAAACGATGTCCAACTACCTTCAGCTGTTGCAATAACTGTTTCATTGGAATCGGGGAAGGCCCTGGCCGATTCTGCTCCTTTAGGACATGGAGGCTCTCAGGATACCTGGGGGTCTTAATTATGAGGAGATGAACAGACGGTGACTGGGAGGGGAAACATAGACACACTAGATATAGATACGGGGTGAGGAGAGGTCACGCAAAAGGATAACAGAGGGAAGGCGATAGGGAAAACACATGTGGAAGAGTTCATGAATTTTGGGGCATAAGGACAGGGTGTTTGAGACACATGGACCGGGAAGAAATCATGAGTTGGCGCAATGAGGGAAAAGGACGTGGCGGCAAGGAGGCATGTGATGAGGCTTCGGATTTTCAGGGATCGGGGTTCGCGAGTTTGGAATGCATGAATTCCTTGCATCCGGCAACCCCGATATCCCGATATGCGATGAGCTCTTTCTCCCGGGAATTAGCCCCTACCGGTTAGTCCATAGTCCATATGACCTATCCCTGCGCGACCGTGGTCCAACTTTTCATCGGGATTTCGACGCTCTTGTTGACACGATGTTTGTGTCCACTAAACTTGCGATTCCCCGAAACCCGATGGCTTATGGCCGTTGACTTGTTGACGGTTAGATCCTTGGCGCATAGCCTGCCACCTCTCTTCCACTATTGAAAGCTGCCCCTGATATCGGGAAATCGGGCATCGGGATATCGGGATTTTTGCTACCATGTGCGCGGGGCTTCCAGTTTCCCGATCCCCAACTCTGTGGTATCTCTCGCCACGTGTCACGGCTGACAGACGAATTTGATTCAGTCGGGCAATCGCGCATTGCGATTAACTCAGGTAAGAGTTCTCTGCCTTTAGAAACTCCGATCCTCCGATGGACTGAAATCCCGACTCTCCTTCTGATGTTTGACACGCGTCCTGCCAAAATTAACGGCTAGGATCCCATCGGTTTTTCGAGACTCGAAAGATCTCGACCGTCTTTCCCTTTAAAATCCCGATACCAAAAATGTTACTAACAGGGGGTTGGAATTATCTCCGTCAGAGACCTGATCTTGATTGTATCTATTATAGAAGGAATGGATTACATGAAGTGAATGAATGGAAAGTTCCATTCATATGGATTTATGAGAGGAATAGAATGAAATACAGATATATAACATAAACACAAATCCATAGAACAATAACAGAGATACATTGAAACTTAACTTCTATTCAATAAATAAATTTGTTGAAACTGTAAAATGCAAAATGAAACAACCTTGCTCGAATGGTGGTAGCTAATCTTTGGGAAGAGATGTGGTGGGTATGCACATTCATTTGAGCCCCTTACAAAGAGGCCTCGAGGCCTTTTTAGCATGAAGAAGACATTTTTAGCATCAAGAAGAAATAAGAAAATCCTATACATCCAAAAACCTAACCCTAGGAGATGAAGCGCCAAAAGTCATGTGGGCCCCAATGGGGTAAGTTGGTACATCAACTTCCCAAGGTCATAAATTTTGCATACGATATCCATTTTAGGCACATGATATCCCATTGGAAAGGTCTATTTGAGGACTACAATTTTTTTCATCACACTATAAATTTGTCTATAGTATGACTATGGTGAGCGCAAAAAACCTTGTTTAATGCCTCAAAACGGCCCCAAAAATTTAGGACCTGAAAAGCTAGAAAAAAACTTCCAAGATGAAAACTATATGTGAGCTAGTTGGAAGTGGTGGGTGGCAACCGATATCCATATGGATCAATCCTCCACCCTTAGAAAACAATGGTCTGCATTGCATTGAGTTTCCCCAATAGATGAGGAAATGTCTGCTGAATTTTTCCATGGGTGATCCATTTGTATTTTTGTAGGAGTTGCCCCGCTTTGAAAACAAGATAAAATTGAAGCTTTTGTTGGTGAGTACCATTGAATTGTGTGTCCACGATCTGATCCATTTGTCTTTTTGCAGAAGTTGCCCTGCTTTGACAACATGATAAAATTGAATCTTTTGTTTGCGAGTACCGTTGACTTGTGTTTCCACAATCTGATTAGTGGATGCATGTTCCATGCATTCGGGGTTGAGATTTGTTGGTGTCAACTATTTTTCTATATGTGGGTGTCTAATAATGGTGGAAACTATGGCCGAAGGAGGTCCACATTAAAGACTAGGTGCAAGCCAAGGAAGGGAGGAATGTTGATCTCAAAATAAGTGTCACCCAGAACCTTGGTAATGGTGTAAGGTCCATAGTGGAGTGGCTAAAGCTTCCAATGGGGTCCTGTAAGGTGTTCTTTTTGAAAATGAAACCAAAATTTATCGTCAATGTGAAACTTGTGGGGAACCTGGTGTTGTGCATGGCGTTCCTTGTACTTGGCATTGGACTTCTGAAAAATATCTTGAACCTATTGGTGGATGTGTTGGATTCATTCAATGAACCGAGTGGCTTTGCTGGATTTGCTTTGACCATGGGACGATTCTTCCTGTGTGGATGCAAGGGGTAGTGCAACCTCCATGGGAACCAATGCTTGAAATATAAACCCCACCTGAAAAGGGTTGTGCTCGATTGAGCTATGTATGGCTCTATTGGAACTATGATAAAATTATGGAAGACTCTCATTCCATGTGCGTCGATGCTTGGAATTGTGCATTCACAAGATGTGCACAATCATCCTATTGATGACCTCAGTTTGGCCATCATTTTCAGGGTGGAAGGTCATGGATTTGGTGATCTTGGTGTCCAGTTGTGACCAGAGGCTCGACCATAATGTGTTTAGGAACTAGTTGTCTTGATCTGAGACGGTGGTCTATGCTATCACAAAATGTACCCACACTCGTTCAAAGAATATCTTGGAAGTGGCCTTTGTTGTGATGCTCTTCTTACAGGAGGCCATAATCGTCATCTTGGAAAATGGTCAAATAACCATGAAAACAAAGTCATTTCCCTGCTTGGTTGAAGGAAGGCCCGACATGTAGTCGATCGAGATAGATTCCCAAGGCCTATCGGGAGTAGGAAGAGCGGTGTACATGATTTTTTTCTTAATGGATAGTTTGTAAATGGGGCAGGTCATGTAGGACCTCATATAATTGTTGACATCCTATCAAAGTGTTTGCCAATAGAAATGTTGTTTCAATATTGTCACTTTCTTTTCTATGTTGAAGTGTCCTACCACCCGACTGTAGTGAGATTCCTAAATTAGTTTCGCTCGCACGCTTGATGGGATGCAGAGATGGCCCAAATGGCACAATAACCCACCTGTCCTGAAGATGGAAATCAATGACAACTATGTTTTTTCCCAACATATGGTAGGTAGTGTTGATGCTTGAATATGTTAGGAATGAAACAGAAACCTCTCGAGGATGTAAATACCCATTCATTTTTATAGAGGGGGTACTCCTCTTTAGATTTTTCTTGAGATTTTTAAATATTCAGAATGTGGGACTTGACACAAGTTTGTCGTAGTAATTCAAATACAAATAAATATAGCGAGTAAATAAAAGGAAAATGTTTTTGTTTTATTTTAAAGAAACATTCTTGAGAAAGGACCATGAATCACACACATCACACATTTAAAGCAAATAAGCAAAATTTCCTCACATCCATCATAGTTTAAGATAAATATTTCTGATCACATAAAAACAAAAGAGGATGATCCACATGCACAAGAGAACTTTAACAGGGTGGATACATGGGAAGTTTAAATAAAGATAATGCTACATCAACCTCAAATGCTTTATATTATGAAAACAAGGTTACAAAGCATAGTTGAGATTGTTCCCAAAGTAGTTCTCTTGAATATTTCAAAAAATATATAGTCAGTTATGTATTCTTGTAAATGTAAATGCATTTTTCTTAGAGACATGTATTGGGGTTCCCGCAAACCATAAAGCAAATAATACAAGAAATACATTTTTAGAAAGAGGACGATGGGCAGTAGAAGGATCAACAAGACTTGGAAAGAAGAAAAAAAGAGTTATCTGTTTTCGATTAAACCTTTCTACTAAAAGAGGTGGAATAATTGGATGTAATAAAGAAAAGAAGTATGTGATCAATGTAAACTTACTATGATGGTTGCTTGTTTCTTCATTTACTCATTGATGTCCTTTTATCGTTTTCATCAACAATTACAGGAACCGTCTCAACTGCTTCTTATCCTTCATTTGCCAGTTTATCGATAGCCTTCTTGAACCATTCCTTGATGTAAACTTTCATATGTGCCACATTGATTTCATTGCATATTTTAATATTGAACAAATCACCCTCCAAGTCCCAGAGATCCATAGAAATGCCATGTAGTACTTCTTCAATATCCTGATTTTTTACAAAGTAATCCACTAACAAGTTATCTATGGCATTCTCATTATATATAATTATGCCATAGAATTTTTCAATCGACAATACTCTAAAAATATCAACCTTCTCACTGAAATATTTTTTTGTTAGGAACAACGAGTTGAGGATCAACTTGGGATCTTGGACTTCGTTAGTTATTACGGCTAGGTCCACCTCCGTGAGCCTTTTGAATAGTTATTCTCTCTTTATTATGGCTTGGTTGCACTCCTAAATGATGTTGTTTGAGTTCTTTATTTTCTCTTTCCAGCAGGCATTCAACTACCTGATTTGACTTGGAGAGGGAAGGTCCTCATCTCTTCTCTTTAGCTCTAACATGTTGGTAACTTTAATACCAAATGGTACCACAGCATCAAGGTAGAAACCTTCTTCATTTTTTAGGTCGGGTTGTAGATATTCTAGGAAGGCATTCACCCTCGATCCAAAAGAAACCATTCTTTTTGAAATTTCTCAAGCTTTTGTAATTAGTGTTATTCTTCCTCTTGTACAATATTCTTCGTATTCTTCCTTAGAGGAAGTTAATGGGACATTTCAATTTTTCCTGGTGGGGGGTTCTTGTCACCTCCTATGCCTGAACTATTGTTGATTACCTTTTTGGATGGGTGGGCCACTTGAGCACTACTCTGAGGTGTTGAAGTCTTGGGAGTAATAGTTGGGGAATGGGAAATATTCTCACTCAGACATTTTCCTCTCTATTTATACAATTCATTAGTCGTGATTATCGTCTCTAAGTCATCAACAATGTGGGTAGAATTTCCCAGGTTATTATCTTCTTCTTCTCCTAGGACTGTATTGATAACTAAACTACTACAACTCATTGTTAATATATGTTCCACAAAGATTCCATTAGGGTTAAACCCTCTAATATTTTCAACATACTTGAGGTTCAATTTTTGTAATTGGTTTGGGAATTCATCAATTTTGTTCATATTTCTAAATACAAAATCCCCAACTTTCCAAGGCAGAGGTATGAATTGATTTTTTTCGTTTTTCATGAAAAAAGTGCAGCCAAAAGTTGTATTTCCTTGTGAATTATGTAACAAACATTTTGTCGGATATATGGCATGGAAGAAACAAAGGGTTTTCCTTAGAACCAAAAATCTCGATAACGTCCTAATCTTCCATTTTCTCCAAAGTCTCCTTTTTGTCCAAAACTTTACTGGCCTGAGAAGATATTCATGGGGTATCCTTTACCAAAACAAATTCTTTAAGAAAAAATACAAAGTCATTGAAAACTTCATAAAAATGTAGGGAAGCTTTGTGCCTACATAAATCTTGGTACCAAAAGGTCATGGGGTCAAATTAAAAGTCCACCTTCTTTCATATAGACAATATCAGGAAATGAAAGAAATACGCTATCGTGAAAACCAAATAAGAAGACAAATAATTTCTTATCATTTTTATACTGAGAAAATGGGGAAGAGATTTCAATGGAAATCAACTTCCCCCAATTGAAAGTAACCTTCTCCTTAACAATGAAATATAAAATGTAAATAATCATATGGGATATACTAACAATATTTTCTTGGCTCATAACTCTAGTGAATAACAAGGTAATTTAATGAAATGATTTTTTTAGCAAAATGACCTGCGATCTAGGAATATCTTCAAGGATGGCCATGAGATTCACCAATAATTCAGGTAAGAAATTCAGGTCGTTGTATTTTTTTTTCAATACGTATCTACAATATTCAACTTTGAAGGTGAGTGTTGGCTCTAGGAGTCTCAACATTTTATAGAACACTTGAGTGAAAGAGATACAGGAGAATGGTATTGGAGTTGAATCATCCACTGGTTTGGTATATACTTCTCAACACACCAGGAAACCAACTCCTTGTAGTCAAAAAATTCAGGAACGCAACCTGCATGAGCAATTTCAGACGCCCAAATTACTTTTTTCTAAGCAGAAGGGGATGAATAATAAGATTATGCTCTAGACCATAGAAATTTTTGGTCCTTTCATCCAAAAATGTTCAAAGTATCTCTGTAGAAATTTTGTATGCGTGATTGTAGAAGGTTGCAAATTGGCTAAGTATTGTGATGCGATCGGACGAACTGAGCATAGGAGAAATGAGATAATTGGAATTTCGGGGAGTTCGATAGTAAAAATGTAGATCGTGGATCTTTTGGATGAAAAAATTATATCACAAAACATGGGATATGAGAGTTTTACCCTTCCAACCCTTCCAACCCACGACTGGAGAAACAGATAAGTATGGCATAATGTGGCGGTCAGTTGGACTCAATATGTGAGAGTGTGGATTGGAGATGAGGATTTGAGAGTCCTCCAACCCTGGAACCTGTGAACCCATCGTTTTGAAAAAATGACTAAGTATAAAATATACAAAGGGAGAAAAGAAGGGAAAAAAGGAAAAGGGAAAATTGGGTAAGTATAGAACAAGAAAAAGAAAGGGAGAAAAGAAGTTGGGAAAATAGAAAATGGGAGGGGAACTTCAGAAGTCTAATTGATCTCAACAACAGGCTCCAACTGTGGGATGATAACCCCCTGTGGGTTTTCAAGAATACAAAATCTCTCATGACTAGGCGATTCCACCCATTGTGATATGGATTCCTCGTAAGAATATACAAACCGAAAAAATAAATTTATGTACAATGAGAATGAGAAAKTCWGAGGAGAAGAAACCTTTCAAATGCTTCTTGTTGACAGGAAGCATTAATATTTTACCCTACATGTCTTTGAGCATATAGGAGTTAAAGMCCAATAAATTCTCGATGATGTATGTTCTGATCCATACTGCTTCAAACATTGTATGCATGGACGATTTCTCCTTGGCCTTGTTCCAAAGTTTCACCATCTCTCCCTTCTATAAATTCTTTACACTTATGTTGTGATCAAAATATATTTTGATGCTCTGCTGCCTCTAAGAAGTTTGATTCATGGATTTTCTTTCTTCCTCTTCCAACTTCAAAACTGATTGATTCTCCTTTGGATGGGTAAATTGTCTTCTATGTCTTTGGTATTAACCATAGAGATCAATGCATTGAGCTCGATGCYAATAAGAATTTTTTATTTCTTCCCATAAACCAATAKATATGGAGACATCCCGGTGCTATCCTTTGGAGTCGTTMTKCTTTCCCATAATGCATCCATCAGCTTCAGATGCCAATTCCTTTGGTTCTTGTCAATGGTTTTCTTCAGTATTCGCACAAGTGTTTTGTTTGTGGATTTGGCAAGGCCACTACTTTCTTGATATTAATTTAGTGATTGACCCATGAATATTCCATATTCTCCAAAAAACTCTGTAAACTTCGACCTAATGAAAATTGAACCATTGTATGTGATAAATTTATCAGGAATACCAAATATCGATAGAATATTGTCTTTGAGGAATTTAATCAGCTCTTTAGAATCAACCTTCTTTGACGCCACCGCCTCTGGACATTTCATGAAATAATCTGTAGCTGTGAGGATGTACATATTCCCTTTGATATACTTTGGATTAATTGTCCTGACAACATCGAGTCCCCATTGTCATAATGGTTGCTCCACAATTATGGGTTGTAAGGGCATTGCGGATCTCTTCATATTTCCTGAAAACTGCTGGTAGGACACACATTTCCTTATCATGGCATAAAATTCTTTGAACATTGATGGCTAGTAGAATCTAGCCCTTATTATATTTTGGCCCATGGAAGTAAGGGAAAAGTATCCACAACATATTCCTTCATGGAATTTTCTTATTAGTTCTCTGTATTTATTTTCATCAATGCATCTCACTAGTATACTGTCATAATTTATCTTGAACAGTATGTCAGCAACCAACACATATTGGTTCACCTTAATCTTTAGTGTTCTTCCCTCCTTTGAGTTCATGGTGACATGAAAATCCCCGGACCTTAAGTAAAATATGATTTTTCTGCACCATTTTGAATCGGCTAATGGTTCTCCGACTGATATTGAAATCATCCCATCGAACGAATCTCCATTCGTGATGAGCTTGCATAAAACTTTTCCTATGATTTCCATTAAAGGTTTAATATTGATATCATATTCTTGTATCTTTGCCAACCAGTTATCCCATTTTCTTTCTCTCAATTGTTGATTTAGAAGCATCTTCAATGGTGATATAGAACATACACAATAATATGCGATTTTAATATATATGTCTCAAAATGTGCTACTTCCTTTACAAGATATAAGGCTTGCTTCTCCAGTTTTGAATACCTCAACTCATAGTCGTGTAGGGTTTTTCTCATAAAAAAAATTGGGAGTTCTTCTCCTTTGTTATTTTGTTAAGTGAGAACCGATGCAACAATTGTCTCTGTAGAAAATGAATAGATGATTAAATTTCCTTGGAAATATGGACTAATGAGGACAGGAGCAGTGGTGATTTACCCTTTGATATTGTTGAATGCCTCCTGATTATCTGTTATCCATTCGAACCTTTTCTCCTTTTTCATCAACAAATTCATCGACTTTACGATGCTTTCATAGTCAAGAACAAATCTTCGCACAAAATTGATTTTTCCAAAGAATGATTTGACTCCATTTTTGGATGTCAGGCAGTTGAGATAATTTATTTCTTTAACTCTTTCCAGATCTATGTAAATCCCTTCCTTGCATACAATATGGCCCAAATTTTTCCTTGAGTCACTGCGAACATAAATTTATTTGGATTTGGAGATACACCATATAGTCTACATCTTTCAAAAACCTTTCTTAAATGATGGATGTGCTCATCCTTTTTTTTTAATGCACTGTCAAGTAACCTTGATAGTCTGCCATACAATTTCCTATTAACCTATTGAATGCATTAACCCATTGAATGCATGAGCCATGGCCCTTTGGAAATTGGCTCCAACATTCTTCCAAGCAAAGGCCGTTCTATCATACACATGTCTCCCATGGTGTGATAAATGGTGTCTTTTCCCTATCTTCCTCAGTCACCAAGACATGGTTATACCCAGAAAAACCATCCAACATGGACATGCAGGCCAATCCAGTAAATTTTTGTGGAAGAAACTCCATATTAGGTATAGGAAAATTATCCCCTATGCTTGTTTTATTAAGGTCTCTAAATTCAACACACATCCTGATCCAAATGGATCTTGAAAGGCTCAAAAATTAAAGTTCTAAAATGCTCGAGAAAATGAAATTATCGCAAAGTTATCGTTGTAATATTTCTAACAATGCAAACAGATCGAAAAATGGAATCTGTATGCAAAAGTTAACTCAATTTGAAGTTTGGGTCAAACATGTATAAAGTCAACTAGTCAAGGGACACGTGGCATCTTCAGCATGTCACACGTGGAAGATTCTAAATTTCACAAGTGGAAGCCATCAGGTGATGAAATTTGGTATCACTAGGTCATGAAAAGTGGCAAGGTTTCATGACAAGTGTCAAAGTTTTGATAGTCCATGTGGCAAAAGATTGGCCAACCATGGGCTGACACATGGTCCAATCCAAGGGTGACACATGTCACCATGGTCAAGGCATTAGAAAGGTCAAATTTATATTGTTGGAATCCATGGTATTTGATCTCATGACCTTCCTCTTCAAAATACTTAAGCACTATGAGCTAGCCATAAAGGGAAAATTACTACTTTAGTGAAAAAAACCACTTTTCATAAATTTAAACTTAAGCACCCTTTCAAGCTAATGGAGGTGCGCCCCTTAGAAATAGGCCACATGGCCTTCATATGACCATGGAAGGGGGTTGTATTCCCTAATTGGGGGATTAAGCATATTTTTGTTTCCAATTTTTTGGTTTTGACCTTATTTTAGTGGATTTTTAGCTGATTTTTTGTGCTTTTTGAGGATGTTTTTCCCTTTGAAGGGGATCTGAGCCTAATCTGAGGCCAAAACGTTGGGGGAAAGTTGTATTTAGAAACCTAAATCAGAATATATATAAACCATAATTTTTTGACAGTCCAAACAAGTTCATAACAGGATAAATGATGTAGAATTTTGAAGCCAAAGACATTTTTATGCAGGGAAGCTATTTAGGAGAGGAACTTCATGGGCCAATTATGGGAGCTATGCTCAACCCTTTTGCAGTGTTGTCAGCTATGTTGTATTCTTGAGGTCGAGAAGAACACATAAGACTAGTTTGTAATCCATTTGAAACTTTTTTGATGTACGTTTGAAGCGTTTAAGAGAAATAAGAAAGTCTCACCCACTGAGACAAAGAGCTAGAGATGTAGGTGATCTTGATGAACTCCGTTAACAATTTTGTTGTTATGGTTTTGTTAATTCTTTGTGCTTATTTTCAGATATGCATATCTTATTATGGATTCCATGTTATATCATTAATTCTTCCTCTTTCTTCAATTCCTAAATTGTTAATGAACTCATGTTTTAAAACTTAACCATAGTCTTAAAAGATATTTTTTAGATCAAGTGGTATCCGAGCAGGTTGACGATTGGTTTTTTAGTTTGCATGATTACCAGGGAAAATCTGAATCGTGGTGAAGATGATCTTGTTGAAGAAAATCCTGAGATTGGATCAAGAAAGAGAACTTCTCAAAGTGAGAAGATGGCATCGGAAGAGGGACTTTCTCATAGCGAGATATAGTTTCAAAAGAGATTAGTTGCCATGTCATAGATGGTAAAGGTTTTATATGATGATTTCATGGAGTGGAAAAGACCTATTCTAGGTGAATCTTCAAAGGCCAAAAGTGAAGAAGGAGAGGATCCTCCTAAACCTCCTCCTTCACCTTCTTCTTCTCCATCAACTTCTTCTTCTTCAAGTACAAGATCCAAATCCACCGCAAGAAAACATTCCCATAAACATAAACATGATATGCCTTTACTTAAGCTTGATGTCAAATTTGAATTACCCATGGATGATGGTGAAGTCAATGCAAAGTGGCTTGATAACTGGTTCAGACATATGGATGTTTATTGCAGTGTGCAACAAATCAAGGATGAGGCAACTCAAATCAAATTGGCATTGCTTCAAATTGCATGCACAACACTCATCTGGTGACAAAGCAAGTTGAAAAATTCCACACAACAAGTGGGTAATGTATTTCCATCATGGCAAGGTTTTGTTTCCTCACTTGAAGAGAGATTTTATCCTTTGGGTTATAAAGAGAAGGATTTAATTGAATGGAAAGGTCTTAAACTAACAAAGGGACAAACAATGGAAGAATACATAGATGAATTTAGTAAGATGGCATTAATTTTAGACATTCCATTACATACCCAAGAAACTCTTATGAAGTATATAGAAGGTTTACCTGCACATATTTGTAAAAGTGTCTTTATGTTTGGACCTACTAATATTGATGAGGTTTGTGGTCAAGCAACATACATTGAGGCAAGAAAAATAGGAGTTGGTGTATCCGAGGAATCGTCTTCAAGAAAAGACGACAAAATGAAGGGGAATTGCAAGAAAGCAAATTCAGTGACAAGAAAGGAAGAGAAGCTCTCTTGCAAACATTGCAAGAAATAAGGGCATGATGATTACCATTGATGGAAATTGCATCCCGATAAGAGATCGAAGTGGTTCAAAGAAAGGAAAGGGAGGAAAATAGTTGCAACAGAAACACGAACAACAGACTTGGGATCAGATTCAGGTGATGAGTTTAAAATCACAACAATTGGTTTGACAGGTAAAATTCATGATGGATATACTAAGGTCGACACATTGATATATAGTGGATCTAAATATAACTTGATTTCAGAGGAAGTGGTTAAAAAAATGGGATTAAACACTCAGATGCATCATAAACCTTACTCACTTAAATGGATAAGAAATAGTCATAAATTGCACATAACAAAGAAATGCACTTTAAAGTTTGCAATTTCATCAAACTTTGTGGATGAGGTAATGTGTGATGTGGTGCCACTCAATGAATGTGGAATGGTTTTAGAAATTCCTTATTTGTATGATCATAGAGCAATTTTGTACAGGGAACATGATCAATATCACTTAATCAAGGAAGACAATGAATATGTTGTGCATGGTCATCACTTAAAAGAAAATCAATCTCTTCAAACAATGGAACAATTAAGGATGCTCATGCAAGAAACACATGGCATGCCTGTTCAAATCATTTAAGCACTATGAGCTAGCCACAAAGGACAAATTACTACTTAAGTGGAAAAACTCACTTTTCATAAATTTAAACTTAAGCACCTTTTCTAGCTAAGGGAGGTGCACCCCTTAGAACTAGGCTAGATGGCTCTATATGACCACAAAAGGGAGGGGCGTGCCCTAACTTGGGTCTTAAGCATATTTTTTGCCAAATTTTGGGTTTTGACCTTATTTTAGTGGATTTTTGGATGTTCTTTAGTGATTTTTGAGGATTTGTGGCCCTCTGAAGGGGATCTGAGCCCAATTTGTGGCCAAAACATTGGGGGGAAGTTGTATTTTGACCCCAAAATCATAATATATATAAACAAGAGGTTTTTGACAGTCCAAACAAGTTAATAATAGGAGAAATTATGTAGAATTGTGAAGCCAAAGACATTTTTATGCAGGGAATCCATTGAGGAGAGAAACTTTGTGGGCCAATTCCGGGAGCTATGCTCAAGATTTTTCAGTTCCATCAGTTGTTTTGGATTATTGAGGTAGATAAGAACACAAACAAATAAGTTTTCAATCCATTTGACACTTTTCAAATGTAGTTTTGAAGAATTGAAGAGAAATAAGAAAGCCTCACCTACTAAGACAAAGGCCCATAGACATAGGCGATATTGTCGAACTTCGTTCACAAATTTGTTGTGATGGTTTTTTTGATTATTTATTTTTAGTTTTATATATTCATATATTATTATGGTTTCCATGTTATATCATTAATTCTTCCTCTTTCTTCAATTCCTAAATGGTTAATGAACTCATGTTTTAAAACTTAACCATAGTCTTAAAACACCTTTTTTGAATCACATCCATATTTCCCTGGTATTTTTAATTACAATCACTAGATTTCAAAGCCAATATGAATGTTTGATGTGATAAATTATCCCTGCCTTCTTCAATTTCTCCAATTCAATCTTTACCATAGGTTTCAACTTGGGATTCATCATCCTTATTTTTTGTTTCACTACCTTTGCTTCTTCCCTCATAGGAATGATATGTTGGAATATAGTTTTATCGTAATATTTCAAATCCTCATAGCTCCAAGAGAAGACATCAATATATTCTTTGAATAAGGAAACATATTGATCAATTTCCTCAGTGCTACAATCAACTCCCAAGTTGACATATTTTGGGGAACTGTCAGTTCCAATATTGACTTTTCTCATTTCTTGCACTTTTCGAACTGAAATTTCGTCAAGGATATTCTTAGCATGATCTTATTTCGTAAACATAGATTCATATTATATGAAATCTTTGGAGAAAATAGACGAGCGATCATATTCATCATCATCGTTGTTTAAAAACATTTCCAGTTGTTGATCTTTCTCAAATACTTGCAAGTACTCAATCTTATCGGGCACAGATGGTCGGAAATCTCTTTCTACCTGGAAAGACATTTTTATTTGGACATCGTCTGGGTTTGAAACTGAGTCTGCCAAGTCTAGTGAATCTTCCTTGTAATTCTCGTCCCTTGGAATGAAATAAATGTTTAAGAAATTGAAAGATTCTATTAATTCGTTAACTCTTTTGAAATATAACTTATGTCATTTCTATTTTATTTTATACCTATGGGTAATCTGATTGATTACCAACTCTGAGTTGCCAGTTACAATTATATGTTTTATTTTCATTTCCTGTGCAAGGATCATCCCGTGAATCAAAGATTCATATTATGCCTCTTTATTTGTGCATGAAAACTCCAGTCTTACAACATGTGGATGCATAATCTTACTTGGACTCAAAAGAAAAATTCCAAGTCCATTCCCATATTTTGAATAAGATCCATCGAATGACATCCTCCAATAGCTTTCAAACAAACACTCTTGATTCTTGACGTCTTTAACTTTCTCTAGGATTCCGTTATGCTCCATGTCTAGGATAGCATAGTTTCCAATCCCAGTGTGTGTGTAGTCCTCCATAAATTCATTGAGCTTATTCTTGAAAGAGAAGAGTTTTCTAGGTTCATGGGGTACTTTAATCATCACTCCCTCTTTTCCTAGTAGCATCATACAACTTCCATCATTCATTATATATCCACCAATCATGGATGTCCAATCTCTTCCCAGAACAACTCCATATGTTGGGGGAAGGTCTACCACAATAATATTGAAAACTGTAATGATATGGGGGGCTGTTGTAATCCAAGAATAAAAAGTCCTTGATTTCTCCATAAGCTGGGACTTTTCTAGAATCAATTGCATATATGCTTTAACCGGTTCTATAATACTTAGTGAAACTCATGACCAATTCCTCCATGACCGCAAGTGGCATTATATTATTTGTCGCTCCATTGTCAACTAAACATGTATGTAGTGAAACATCATGATTTTCAATTGAAATGTATAAGGGTAGAATTTTACCTCTCAACCTGGTAGTTGACAAGTTGTGGCTTTGTTTTGGACTAGTAACGATAGATTGAAATTTTTAAGATGGTTCATCCAACAACTTCAAACTGTTATGTCTTTGATGGGGAATCTTCACCACTTCCATAAAGGGAAAATTTATCCTTAATTTACCTAAGTAATCAATGACATTATACATCATTTGAGTGGAGTTAGACACCAAGTGTTTCCTTCTAGTTCCATTTTCATCTGTGAATTTCTCATTTGACACTTTTTCATTTTTTTTTCTTTTTCGTTTTCTTTCTGTTTTTCCTTGTCAGAGTCGCCTTTATTTTTTGGCCTATCTACAAACCCTCTTGTATGGGAGATTTTTTCTTGCGAGTTGGGATCGTTGTATCCCTCTTAAAATATATACATGGGCATCTTACATCCGTCCATATGCACAGTTTCATAGCTTTCATCAGGTTAGTAATAATTTTCTTGCTCAATTAATTGCCCGTCATAAACATCATCCGGAACAAACACATTTGGAGTAGGTTGTCTGTGAATCCTTGGTATTTGTTGGTTATCTATATTTTCAAACCTCAATTTCTTTTCTTGGGGAGGGTTCTCCTTTTCTCTGTGATTGACATTCTTGAATTTGGCATGTAATTATCTCCCCTTCTGAGTCTGATTATCTCATTTTGATTTTTTTTTATGGTTCTATTCATCTGTGCAATATCGATTATTTTCTTAGTTTCTTGTGCTTACATAGGGTCAACCTTTACGTCAGGTATGGTTCCCTTGAAAAATCCTCCTCCGATCATTTGATTCTGAGCTGCTCAAGGCTTAAATTCTTCATTTTTTCTTGAACTGGATTTCCTTGATTATCAATATTTAATCCTACCAACTACCTTTGTACTCTTCCCGGTATAATATTGGGGTCAACACCCATTTCAATCATGATTTATTCCATCTCAGTGTATTTAGTCATTTCCTCCTCCAAAGTATCCATTTGGGATGTTCTGATAGCATATTTTGCATTCGGGGGCATTGCATTCTTATAACAACTGAGAATGATAGGGTCATTTGGTCTTTTATCTTATGGAATCTTTCTCAAGGTTTTATTTAACATGAGATTAAAATATCGTATCCTTTCATTCTTCCTCAACCCAATATGGGTGAAATTGGTGATAAGGGTATGGTAAGCAATTGGAGGGGAAAACATTGTCAGGAACATAGCTTCTAGGTTATTAAATGAGCTAATGGATCTACCGGTAAACATTGTATAACATTCATACTCTCTTCTTGATAAGGTTTCAGAAACCTCCTTACCATAACACTGTCATACTCAACATGGTGAAAATCACAATCATCAATAAATAAGTGCAAATGCCTATTTGCATCGATTGCTTCGTCTCCAAAAAATTCCTTTAAGGTTCCCTTAGGGAGAATAGAGATATCATGTTTCTCACCTATAATATTTAGAGGGGAATCTCTTACCCTCCTTCGATTTTCAAATACTGGGTTTCCTTGATTTCTTGCAGCATCTCTTCCACCTCCTTGTCTCTCCTCAAGATGCTCCTCTCAGGGTTGTTCGTCTCTTGCTTCCATGTCTAGAGAGATTCTAGGAATAGGATTTTCACTTCTAAGAATAAAGAGTTGCTTGCTTTTACTTCTAGTAATTGGTCCCTTGTATTCATCCAGCTTCAATTTCGACCTTGTTCTTGTGCTTCCCTAGCTAGCCTTTGATTTCTTCGGTCTTCTCGTTCATCTCTCCTATGTCTCTGAAGGATTTCTCTTTCTTATTCCTGGACCAAGGTTTTCCAAGACCTTTCTAAATCTTCACATGTCTCATTCATTGATATTACTAAGTTTTATAATTGATTTAAAATTCTTTGTTGGTTGTTCAATCCAATTTCTAGGAAAGGCTAATAAACTTGAGGCAAAGTCATATATTCTTTCAAAAACACTAGGCAAGGTTCCAAACTTCATCTCATTCCCCAGTATGGTCACCAAAAATGTTGTCTCTTGAATCTGTTAGGGCCAAAGAGACCACCTCACGAGGATGTAATTCCCCCTATGGTTTTATAGAGGTGGTACTCGTCTATAGATTTTCTTGAGATTTTTAAATATTTAGAATGTGGGACTTGACACAATTACATCACAATAATTCAAAGACAAATAAATATAGTGAGTAAATAAAAGGGAATTTTTTTTTTCTTTTAACTAAAAGTTCCTGAGAAAGGACTAGGAATCAAAGGCATCACACATTTGAAGAAAATAAGCAAACTTTCCTCACATCCATCATAGTTTAAGATAAATATTTTTTATCACATAAAAACAAAATAAGATGATATACATGCACGAGAGAACTTTAACATAGTGGATAGATGGGAAACTCAAATAAAGATAATGATATATCAACCTCAAAAACTTTATATTATGAAAACAGGGTTACAAAGAACAGACGAGATTGTTCTCAAAGTAGTTCTCTTGAAATTTTCAAAAAATATATAGTATGTTACATATTCCTAAAAATGTAAATGTGTTTGTCTTAAACACTGGGATTGGGGCTCCCATGGACCATAAAGTAAATAAATACAAGAAACAAGTTTTTAGAAAGAGGACAGTGGGAGGTAGAAGGATCAACAAGACCTAGTAAGAAGAAAAAGGAGTTATTAGTCTTCGGTTAAACCTTTCTAGTGAAAGAGGTGGAATAACTAGATGAAGGACTTGATAAAGAAACAAAGAATGTTATCATCATAAAATTACTATGATGGTATCTCATGTATTCATTTTCTCATTGATTTCCTTTTATCGTTTTCATCAATGGTTACATGAATCATCTCAACTGCTTCTTGTCCTTCATTTGTCAGTTTATCGATAGCGTTTTTGAACCATTACTCAATGTAACCTTTCATATGTGTCACATTGATTTCACGCCAAATTTAGATTTGAATAGCTCACCCTCCAAGTCCTGGATATCCATGGAAATCCCATGTAGTAACTCTTAAATATCCTATTTTTTTACGGAATAATCCACTAGCAATTTACGTATGGAGTTCTCATCATATACAATTATTCCATAGAATTTTTCAATTGACAATCCTTTAAAAATCTAAACCTACTCATCAAACTATTGTTTTATTAGGAACAACGAGTTGAGGATAAACTTGAGATATTTCACTTCATTAGAGATTCCGACTAGGTCCACCTCCATGAGCCTTTTGAATATCTCTTCTCTCCTTGTTATGGCTTGGTTGCACACCTGAACGATGTTGTTCAAGTTCTTTATTTTCTCTTTCCAGTAGGAATTCAACTACTTGATCCGACTTGGTGATAGAAGGTCCTCCTCTATTCTCTTTTGCCCTGACATGTTGGTCACTTTAATACCAAAGGGTACCATGACATCAAGGTAGAAACCTTCTTCATTTTTTAGGTCATCCTGTAGATATTCAAGGAAGGCATGGACCCTCGAGCCAAAAGAAACAATGCTCTTTGAAATTTCCCAAGATTCTGTAATTAGTGCCATTCTTTTCTTGATATTATTCTCCACATATCTCCTAGTTGATGTGAGTAAGGTTGAGGATCCTTTTATTTTGGTTGCAAGCGTGGTGTGTCTGACAATTTCCAAAGGGATGGAAAGAAACAAAAGAGGAAACAAAGTGTCTTCTACTTCCTTAATCCTTTCCTTTAACTTTGTATTTTCTTCTTCGATACTACCTGTTGTAGGAAAATCTCCCTGCGGATAGGTAGATTGCCTCAAAGAGCTAGACCCTAATTCTAAGACCGAAAGTGATTAACGTGGACACTGACTTCCTTTCAAATCTACACAAACTAACACATGAGAAGGAAGGAGAATAGCAGTACCTTTTTATCGATGTTTGTCCCTGCACGCTCCGAATCGAGCTCCAAACTCTCGCTCCTCGCTGAGTCCTGTAGACAAACAAAGTACAACCGCTTCCTACTCTATTGATGTTAGCTTGAAAACAAATCTATCTATCAACGATAAGTTCATGTAAAATCAGACACAAACTAGAAAGAAATAGGCCAAGTGTGTCGTATTAATGAGAATAACGACAACAATACTTACAATCATAGATGTGAATGCGACAGCTTCGTCAAGTCCCCTTCGTCTAACCCTTGCTCGAAAGATCCAGAAATTGGATGATAGCATCTTCACTGATCACTCTCCTTTGACTGACTGTGTGTTTCCTATGAGATCATAGGTTTCATGCTAGCAATTCTTCCCCCTTTTCACCACCATAGAGCCTGCTTATATAGGTTAAGAGGAGCTTAACCTCTTGAGTTATCTTTAGAACAAGTTGAGGAATTCCCTCCTTGGATCAGGGATCTCTTGATGGCACCAAGAATTCAAATGCAAATGCCTTCCAAACTTGAAATATCCTCCCCTTATTCTGCTCAGTAGGCCAACTATTAGCTCATATTAGATAGTGCTCCCTCAAAAGGGGCATCAGAGCGCTATAACGCTCCCTAGGAAGCTTGAGGAGGGCGCCAGCGCTCCAAGGATGGATAGTGCTCCTTATGAGGGGAAGATAAGCATTATAACGATCCCTGAGACCTTATAGGGGAGCGCCAATGCTCCTAAGGCTGATGTAGGGGAGCGCTCACCTTCAAAACCTTTGCTTAAGAGCTCTTCTCAGGTGATAAAATTTCCTTGACTTCAGTTAATCATTTTCCCTCCTCCAAATCAAGTGTATGAGATGTCTTAAGTGCCTCTTTAGTGCCGTTATTATGGCAGTATGCTTGAACAACATTTGCGACACTTGT
>ML782633.1:839081-857388 GCA_009831015.1 Picea engelmannii | reverse complement strand
TGTGTGTTCTCCAACATAAACCTTTATGAAAAAAATGATAATAAGAAGTTGTGTGTTCTCCTACATAAACATCTATGACAAAATGATAACAAAAAGATTTTTACCGTGTAGATTAATGCACAATGGTTAAAAACGATCTTCTCAAACCATATTTTCAAAAATTTATTGGTTTCATATATTAAAAATTTATATCTATATCTTTATACACAAATACAATAAAATTATTATCAAACGATATAAAATTAGGGGGTACATTAAGATTCGTATAAATATATTAATGCACAATGCAATAAAAACGATCTTCTCAACCATATTATAATAATTTAAGGTTTCAAAAGTTTCTTATATTAAAAACTTACATCTATGTCTTTATAGACAAATACAATATTTTTTTTATCAAACGATATAAAGTTAGGCCGTACATTAAGATTGGTATAAATATATTTAGAATTATAATTTTATTTCATATAACTATTTTTAAAATCAAAATTATATTTTAATTGTTTAATTGATGTTTTCAAATAAAACTCAAACAATTAAATATGTATGATTTATAATAAAATAATAATAATAGATATAGACATTTATTTTATATTTTATAAAATTTATAAGAGAAGTTTATGTAAAGTTAGGATGGTTATATACACTTTAAACATCGTGATTATTAAAAAAATAAATAATAAAAAATAAAAGATAAGTCAATAATTTTTTTAAAATAAGTTAGATGATAATTCTTTTATTCAACCAAGAAAAAAGTACAAAGTGATACAAACACTTGTCGATATCCTTTCCCATAAGGAACGAGACAATGAGCAAAAGACCCCAGAAAGAGAATATGGGAACATTAAAGATTAACCTATGCTAAAAGAGACCCATAAGTAGTACATGGGCATAACAAGATGAAACATTACAAATACAAGGAGAAAGGGTCAGGTCATTGTGTTGATCAAAGAGGATCCTTCCTACATTTTTCTTACGAACATCAATCCAACCAGAGGAACAAATAGGCTCAATAGCCATTGTCACCAATGCCAGATGGTCTGAGGAAATGTTAGAGTCTTGAGATGTGGAAGCTAAGGGTGCTTCCTTATCATTGTCTGAATTATCCAATTCATGAGGATATTTCTTAGTCCGTAAGAGTGAGGATGTGGCCATGATCATGTCATTTGATTCATCCTTTTTAGGGGGAGTATGCAAAGGTTGAACTGCAGGATTCAGAGTCAAAATTTATGAAGATTAGGGATGTTGTGTTGATGCCAAAGGATGGTGTTTTGGGTCTACGGTTGGTTGTTGCACATTTGTTGGAGACTACAATGGTGTTGTAGAAGTCAGAGGGGATGGAGTGTCATTGTTATAATGTTTCTTTTCAGATGAAGATTTTGAGTGGATTTTGTGATTTTTAGGGTCTTGCCAACCATTAGACCTTCCCATGCTCCAAGGGATGAGAATAGGTTTGGAGATAAAAGAAAATTTACCTAAAGGTTCCCCGTTTGTTGACAGGGGCGACACCTGAAGGAAGTGTTCTCATAATCAACAAACTTCATGTAAGGGGATCATCCTGAGTCCAATATATAAGAATTCTATCTGGTATCCCTTGATTGAGGTCAATTTTAACGCATATGCAGGGGAAGGTGACAAATCCTTTCATTATCTAGTTTATTTCAATCGTGATAAACCTACCCAACACATTGCCCAGGGTAGGTAAAAAAGTTGGAGTAAAAAATTGAAAAGGTGAATTGGGGAGTCTTACCCAGACCGGTGTAGTCATAGAAGTCATAGCTAGCGAATTGAAATCGTGGAACCAACTTTGCATGGAAATACCAGATTTTCCCTAGAACCATGGACCTTGCTCCACCACGCATTGGCAGTCTGCCTCCATGGAAAAGTTAATAATGAAGAACCCTTTGGAGGAAAAGAATATCTCACGACCTGACAACCATGTCTTATTTACCCATTCTCTTAGTGCAAAAGGCGAGGGCCATAGTCCATTCAAAAAAGATATGAGAGATTTTTTCTGGTAGATAAACGCAGAGCCATAGACATGGGGATCTTCAACTTCTATTGTTGGAGGTTCTACAGACTAATCTACAATGAAGGCAGAGCAAAAAATCTCCTTTTATCCAAAATTTTCAGCCTTGGACCCCGAAGGAGTGGAAACCCATGTTTTCATGGTGTGCTTGTAAGATATTGGTTGATTGGAGGATGGGGTTCCTCCACATAGATGAGAAATGAGAGAAACGGTTGCATTATTTAGATTCCCATTACCCCATAGCAGAGAGCCATCAAGAAGTTGTCTACCTTTAAATATGAGTCATTGAAAGCAAAGAAAAATACTTGTCACCTGGTGGATCTAGGCTTTGAGCTAAAAATCAGATTATGAATCATGAGTGTGCAATAAGAGAGAAGAATCGGTGATGGTATTCACAAAAAGGGGAAATCCTACAACAGTCTCATAGTAAGTCGTGATGTGATGATGAAAGGCCCTTCATTCCCAAATATTGAAATGTTGTTGGATGGAGGGAGCTTGGTGAGGACTGGGCTCCAGAAAAAACTCCATCCTAGATGAATAACCAAGGAATAATGGGGCTGAAGGTCTGCCCCGAGATGAGACTAAGTGGGAAGGATCCCACTGAGATTCGTTGTAGGCGTCGGCAATGGAAAGAGAGCATTGTAGTTTATTGGCCTGTTATAGTGATTGTGCATGCCCAAAGTGAAAAAAATCATAAATTCCATCCACATAGACCCCCCCCCCCTCTTCATGGGATTTGGAGATGGGTGCAGTTCAAATATCATTGACGGCTCGTAAACAGTTTCTGCACAGCTCTGTTGTCAAGGTGTTTTATCCACTTGCGATGAATCATTTCTATGGATGGTGGGTTTCTTTCGATCCCTGCGAACCATCATTTTTTTTTAACCTTTCCTACATTGTGGAAACCCTAGCAACCCTCTAACAATGATCCACATCTTGTTTATTGTTAATCAAAAGATAAGTCAATATTAAAAATATGGTGTATGTTTTTTATGTTAGTGGTTGATATTTTATATTTATTCATTAATTAAAGTTCATAACCATTAAAGTTTAAAAAACAAAAATATATTTTATTTAATGCTATTAAATTTATAAAAATGGTTTTATATATTTGTTAACTATTATCAATATTTATGTTTTTTTAAATACTTTAATATAGGATTATAAACATTCTCTAAAGTTTCTAAACTTACCAAAATATCATGTTTCTTAAAAAAAAAAAAATCTTTATTTCATATTTTTTTTTAACATAAATGTTTTTATATTAACATGGTACAAAATGTTTACCAAAATATTATGTTTCTTAAATTTTCTTTATTTCCTATATTTTATAATTATACTTTTTTTAAGCTAGTTTTTTATTTTTTTGTGACTTGTGGAATTAGCAATTCACGGTTTTCGTAGTCGCATGACATGGGGTCAATTTTCGTCAGCTACCTTTATAACCTAGAGGTGCTTCCACACAACCTGCAAGCATGGGGCATGGGTAAATCGAGATGAGAAGCGAACATGAGACCTCCTTTTTACACATCTCCTTCCATTTACACAACACTTTCCAATCGATCTACACCCCTACTGACCTAAATATTTTTATATTAACATGGTACAAAATATTCTTTATTTTATATATTTTATAATTATACTTTTTTAAGCTAAATATTTTTATATTAACATGGTACAAAATATTTTATAGTCATTGCATTTTATAATTATACATTTTTAACCTAAATATTTTTATATTAACATGTTACAAAATGTTTTATAGTAATTGGTCCTTTAACCTTCCAAAAAGGAAACCAAGCCACATAGAGCTTCATAATATTACCCAAAGTTCATTAGTGGTACTAAAATTGTACCTAACCAATATATGGTAGTCTAAAGCCTTATATGGATTAACACAAAATTGAAGGTGTAACAAGGATATCTACCTAATAATACTAAAAACCATAGCAAGAGATTATTACTATAGACAAAACATTAGAAAACTTATCAAGCTTAGCTTAAAAGGCCTCGAGGATTGGATGCCTAGGTTTCCTTGATTGTTTTTCTCACGTTCAGTGCTATGTTTTCTTCAATGATGATGGGGTTAGAAGAGGTTCCCTGGGATTCCAAGGTCGTTGCTGTCTCGGTTGAATAATCCATATCATTGTCTTGTAAGTCTGACAATGACACAAACCTTGAAAAGTGCCTCAAACTTGTCTTCTAACAATATCATCATGTCCAAAATTTTCTATTATTGATATCCATTTTCTTCAACCACTTGGACTATAAGGGATTTTATGAGCCAGTATAACTCAATGGTTCTAAACACCTTGGTGTCTCTAGTTCTAGAAAACATAGAGTCAAAGAACCAACCTTGGAAACCTTGTTATATTTTCTCCTTAAAAAATTGTTTTCAACTTTTAATGAGAGTGTCCTTCATGGCTTCCACTTCCTCTTTAACTATATAATTAAACCTCTTTTGAAACATTTGTTATGTATTCTTTGAAACTTTTTCATCCCTTGTCATGGTGGAGAGAGGGGTGTCATGGCTTGAAGGTCAAGAGGCATTTTTTATTTTTTTCCTCCAACTTCTTTTCTTAGATTTAGGAACATACTCAAGGAACTAGTAAACCATGATATGCAGTGAACAAAAAGGAAAGGAAGAGGAGTCCCGCCAAATCTTTGGGATTTAACTAGGACTATCACCATAACCAAATGACAATGCATAAATCAGATAAAAGATTGATCAAGACTCCAAGACCCATCCTACATGTCTGAGTGTTAATACCCGAAAAAGGCTCAGAAGAACATAAATAGTAAACCAAAGTAGTAACCATCTTATTAGAACCCCCTTCAACTTCAAATAAAGTTGTAGAAAAGAAATAAGCCTATAGCCAAAGAATAGGAGAACAAAGAGGTCACCCAAAAATCGAAACCAACAAGAAAACGAGGGATAAATATAGTAGTAAAACACAACACACTGTAAGCCAAAACTAGAAGAAGACCGTTGAACTTACTGTAGTCCACCATAGGCCGAGAGGGGGACCAAGTCCAATTATTCTTAGAGAATATAAAGATACCTTCTTTTCCTTGATTCTAAATGCAATAAAATATATTCCCCACGTAAAACTTGACCGACCACCTACAAACATGATATTTTGAACAACGATTATCCCGACGCAATCATAATAACAAGCTCCCACTCGATGTGTCATAAACCTCCTCATCGTCATGTTGTTCTAGCTCAACTGAGCCATCTTCCCTCGCATGAGGATGAATAATGTCTCCTTGTGCCCCGTATAGAAATTGTATCCCATGAAATAAACTTGGAGTGCCACCTGGCACCCATGCAATACCCACCTGGGGTATTCATAATTGTCGTAATAAAAACTAAAATTCCTTAACATTACTTGTGTTTCATTTACTTTATAATGTTTTTTACAATAAAATTTGGAAAGCCATCTTATTTACGTTTAAATATGGACTACATGGATTATTATCATCCTTATTTAATGTCTTCGCAATCTAAAAAAATACATGTCAAATTAAGGTCAAATTAACGATTGTTAGAATCTCACATTTAAAAACCATTTAATATTTAAAACATAATAGAATGTAAATGCAACATATAAAAGATTATGAAAATTATACTTTATTTTCAAAAAATCTTTGTGTGAATTTTAAATTTTAATTTAAATTTCAATTGAAATTCAAATTTTAATATAATAACATTATTTATCTAACCATAAATATATAATATTATTATTGTTATTATTTAGGTTAAAATATATTAGGTGATATTAAATAGTTTTGGCATTTTCTTACTTAAAAGTCTAGAAGAGAAAATGTGATCTAATTTGGTCATACTTTTGAGCTTTATGGAGAGAAACAATATACCACAAGTTTTATTCATCATTCTATTTTAAAAAGGTTTTGAAGACTTCAATTTACACTCATGACATTGTCAATAGTTACTAACATAGATATTTGTGCAATTCTACTTCAAATTTTAAAAGCATGGAGTAGCCACTCTCACTTCTCTTTAGTTTTTTGCTATGCATAAGTAACACATTGTTACAAGTTTCAAGTGTTTCATAATTACTTTAACATTTGGCCTTGGATTGTTTACAATGTTTAGGTTAAAACATTTATAAAAAGTATGTACCAACAACTTTAATGCTAATTTGACTTCTTTTAATAAAAATGTCAAATTTATATTTTTAAATCCATCAAAATTCTCTCAGACACACATGTTCAAAACCATTCTTTTAAGTAGTTTTTGCCTTTCTGCCGCAGACCAGGTTCAACAAGATTGTACAGACTCCTCAAGGACGCTCTGCAAATGAAGGACTTTTACTGCAGCTTATGTTAAGAGATAGATATACGAACGCGATGGAGCGAGCTGGAAGCAATGCGGCTAGGGCCTAAACCCTAGCCGCCGCCGAACTGGTATTGTTTGCAGGGACGATTCGAATGCAGCAGCGACCAGGGATGAATGCAGGGACAAGGATCGGCGTATCAGGGCGAGGATAGGCGACGGGAGCAGCCGACCAGGACTCCACTCGTTTGCAGGGGCGAGGATAGGCGACGGGAGCAGCCGATCAGGGCTCCTCGCACGCAGAGACGCGATTTAGCATTCCTGAGTGGCCTGAGCGCCAGCGACTTTGCATGCGTAATCGCTGCGTCTTGGTGCTGGAGGTCGACGGCCATGGCCCTAGATTCGAATGCCAAGAGAGGAAATGACCGGTTGGAAGCATTCAAGGAGCTAGTTCGCTCGGCAAGAACCAAATCCAAGCCTCCTTCCTCGTCTAAGTTTGTAAAGAAGATGGAGGAGATCCCTACGCTGGAGCTATCTCCAGAGGAGCCTTGCAATCTTGCCCTCCTTTTTGCAAAAACGGCCCTCATCGGTAAGTTTACGGGGTTATGGCCTAGCCCCAAAAYGGTGGAGGCATGGATGGATGATCGCTGGAAGTCGYTGATACAAGGAAAAGTTACTTTGTTCGCAGTAGGCAGGGGTTTTTTTGTCTTTGGTTTCGCRAGCAAAGAGGAYTGTGATCTAGTTTTCAGATYTGGACCCTATTTCATGGGGTCGAGAGGACTATTCTTAGCCCCCTGGACWCTTGACTTCAATCYCGAAGCYRAGATCACTGCAKCCCCTGTTTGGGTTAGGYTKCCTCACCTTCCCTTRCACCTCTGGGGGACAAGATCTTTGGAGGACATAGGAAACAAGCTTGGGCGTTTCCTGGACAGTGCGGAACCGAAAGGGGACCAGTTTACCTGCGCTCGCATATGTGTTGAAGTYAATCTTGAGAAAGGCCTTCCGKAAKCCATTAACCTCTCCCTGGGGGAATGGTGCCATATCCAAGAGCTGGACTACGAGCAGATTCCTTTTAAGTGCCTCCGATGCCATGCTTACGGTCACTTCGCTCGAAGCTGCCCCAAAGCCTCAGAGGAGCCGGGACCAGCCAAAGAAGATGATTTTCAGCCTGTAACTAATCGACGAAGGCAGTCAAGGAGAAAGGATCCACTAGCACAGGCCCCGAAGGCCACTCAMTCAGTAGAGGCAACCCTAGCAAATAAAAACAGCTTTGATGCACTGAATGAAGATGAAGCCCTAGAACCAGAAGCAACAACAGACAAGGAAGATCCTCCGGCAGACGATAGCCTTCCGGAATCCACCCCCCCAAATTCAGCGACAGTGAGAGAAATTCGGGCTCCAGATCCGGAACCCTCTGCCCAAGCAGGCCTGATTGTTACAGTCCCCTCTAGCGGCTCCGGGGGAACTTCTGAACCTGAAGATAATTCAGTCCCATCTCCACCGCTTACCCGAGGGCGAAAGACCAATAAAGCGCGCAGAGAAAAGGAGGCGGTCTCCAACATTACAATAGGTTCTCAGAAAAAGCTGGACCCCTACATTAACGGGAAAATCTCAGCTCACACGATATAATGTTTTGTTTTTGCCTTTTGTTATGCTCACAGTTTGTGAGAATTTACTCATGTCTGCATTCTATGTCATATTCTCGAATTAGCTCAAGGAGCAAAGGGGAATGGTCTTCCAAGACATTTATAAGAAGGTTGGCAGTACTGTTAGAGGTCACCAACCTTCTGCAGATTTGTAACTTTCCGATTCTGGCAGGCCAAAAAGCTGATTAATGCAACACAACCGTTTTCGTTAAAAAAAAAAAACATTCTTTTAAAAACATCATAACTTTGAAATACATAAATTAAAAAAGTGAATATATAAAGTGAAAACAAAAATTAATGAAATGTTGATCTCATAATGAGTATATTACTATAACAACTTCTATCAGTGTTCTTGACATCGCATTGTGCATTGAAAAATCCAATTAAATTTAAGAAAAAAATTCAATAATCTTTTTGATCAAGTTTAAAATCATATTTACTATATATGTTTAAAAATAATTAATAAAAATAATAATAATATATTGTCAAAAATATCCTATCAAGAGTAGGAACTAACAACACACTTAACATGGTAATTTGAAAAAGAGCTTTAATAACCATTCAATGCTTAAAACTTAATATAATGTAAATGTTACATATAACTTTATGAAAATTATACTTTATTTTTAAAAGTCCTTTGTCTAAATTTCAAATTTTAAGTGAACTTCAAATTTTAATACAACAACATTATTCATTTAATCGCAAATATATAATATTGTTTTTATTATTGTTCACATTAAAAAATTTAGGTGATCTTAGATAGATTTGATGGTTTTATACTTAAAAGTCTAAAATACTACACTTGTTTCTAATTTTGTCATGTATAGAATTAATATACCACAACTTTTATTCATCAACTTATTTTAAAAAAGTTCTAAAAACATTAATTTACTGTTGTGAGATTGTCAATAATTACTAACATCCATATCTATCAAATTTTACTTCAACTTTTAAAAAAATATTCATTGTAACTTCTATATTGTTTTTAAATTATAAATAAGTAATACATTATTACAATTTCCACTATTTCATAATTACTTTATTTTTGTTTTTGAATTACATACAACTATTATATTAAAATATTTCTAAAAAACAACTATAAAAAACTTTGCCCCCTTAATTTTATTTGCTCCTTTAACGGGAAAAGTAATTTATCTAAATTTTTAAATGCATCTATGTATATACATAGTTTATATACATTATGAATTGGGATATATAAATTGAAAATTGAATATATAAACTTTATTGTTTTACCAAGTTTTCCAATATCAACATTTTTAAATTAATTAAAAATTAAATAAATATTAAATAATTTTACAATTTATATATTTAAAACTAATTAAATTTTTTTTGAAACTAACAATATACTTAAGAGGTTAATTAAAAAGACTCTTTTACATGATTGCAACATATACTATACGGTTGATATTATACTTTTTAATGAAATTAAATCTGAAAATCTATTATATATTTATCGTCACAAACATATATAATATTTATTTTTCTAATCTTTTAAGTTTAAAAATTTCTCAAAATATCCCCAGATTGGCTGTTAGTGCGGGATCGATGTTAGTAATGGATCGATGTCATGTGACAGGAGCGTGGCACACCATCCCGCCACCCTCGTTCATTTAAGCCTAGCTTGCGATAGCCTAGGCACCATTACTCTTGGTGCACCTGGCCTCAACTTGTTGTCTTTTTCATAAAGGAGCATCGCCCACATAAAGCGAGCTAGCGCGAGAGCAGAGGACAACTGGACGAGCCAGCGGATTTCTTTTTGAAAGCACCTTGATATTTGTTGCGCCAAACATTAATATGTGGATTTAATGAAGTGCACTTTGTATATTGTAATGGACCTTGAGCCTTTAAGCTCTCGTCCTTAGGTAGATGAGGCATTTAATAGATTTAATGTAAAGTAAATAGAACATTTAATTCTAGATTTGATAGTTTAGAGCTCGAGAGGGAAACGGGATATAGACACCCCCCTTTGTACATTGTAACATAATTCTGGATTATCAAACAGGAGCAAGAAGAGAAGAGTAGCAGAGAAGTGTATGAAGAACTTCCATGTACAGATATTGAATTAATGGAAAAAGCTTTGATTCAATTCCATGGTTGTGTTATTCTTTGTGTATTGGTGATATTATGCTCATGAATGTTAGCTTCTTTTCATGCACTTGCTTTTATATGCTGTGTATGTGATTTCATGGTTGAAGTGAAGTCTGGGAGGACAAGGAGTTAGTTTCAATTGTTTCTCTATCTTGAACCAAAAAATTCCTGCAATGAGTGCAGTTGAATATGTCCGCAAGGAGTGCATGACTGCAGGGTTCAAGTAGGGATAACTTTTGTTCTAAGCTCTCAGAAGTACAAAATTGGCACCAGAGTCATGCAAGGCATGCGCAGTCTAGACGAAGACTCAGAGTTGCGATTCTGAGAAAAGGGGATTGAAGGAATTCTACTGCAGGAGTGCGCAGGATCAAAGACTTCAACACTAAGCAGTTGTTGAAGGTTTGCCGCAAGGAGTGCGTGCAAGAACTTCTTCTTGAGGGAATTGAAGTCGTCGAATCTCGGGAGGAGTAGGCCTTCGATTTTGTCGAAGGATTTCACAAAGAGGCTGTGCACCGAAGTGTTCGAGCAGGTGCTGAAACTTTGTGTGCAGGGTGACGAGTTCCGTGGAGGAGAATTTCGTCATTTCGGGGATTTCGTCGAAAAGAACGGACAGTCAGAATCAAGCGAGGAGAAGTCGTGAGAATCCGAGGGCCGGTGGATCTTGTAGAGGCTACAGTGCAAGAGCAGAAGAAGGTTCGAAGCTCAAGGGAGAAGAAGTGTCGAGCAGAATCACAAGGATCGTGAGTTCTATTCGAGGATCGGCATATTGGGCCATCGTGAGAAAAAGGTGGAAGATTTGGCAGCGGAAGTCATGATATAGAGAGACGCAAAGTCCCGACGATTGCGTGGATAGTGTGGACCATAACAGGGTGACGTGGCAGGTGACGTGGGATATCGGCGTTCAACATCTCGGCATCGGGAGCTGACGGGAAGGTTGATTGACCTTGCGAGTGGCGAAGTCGCGAGGGAGAGAGGTCGCGAGTTTGGCGTTTCGGCGCATCGCGTATCGGAGGTTGAAACCGTATGTGTCGGGGGTCGCGAGTCGCGAAGTGGCGATAGAGCGAAGTCCCAACAGGGGCGAAAGAAGGTCAATGTTGATTGGTATCTCGGGTCTCGGAGGTGCGAGAACCCAGGGATAGACCGTGAGCTTGCGAAGCTGCGAGTTCTGATTTTCCCGATAAGTGAGCAAAGGGAAAGTCACACAAAGGAACTGTGGGTGCAAATCTTCCGATAGGAAGATAGAAGAGCCTTTGACGCCCTTCGGGCCGAGGGGAAGAGAAGGTCCTAGTGATCGCAGATGTGTGTGTTGGTTGGTGCCTGCATAAGAGTGGTATCAGAGCAGGAAGATTCTTTGTTTTCTATAACAGAGAGAGACATGAATTCACCATGCCGCCGAGAAGGGAGAGACAATCACCCGACCCAGAAGACAGGGAGGTGAGAAGAAGAGGTAGGCCAGCAGGAAATCCAGAAATGGAGCGACAGATGAGAGATCTCCGAGCAAGGCTTGAAGAGATGGAGACAGCGCAAAGACGTGGAGTTGGCGCAGGGGATATTAGTGATTCCGAGGTTGAAGAGGAAGTTGGACATGAAGAAGACGTCACAGCAGAGGATGCATCAACCGAGAGGTTGATAAAATCCATTTCCAGGATGAATTCCAAGACCAAAATGGACATTCCAGTCTACGAGGGGAGTTTGGATGCAGAAGAGTTGTTGGATTGGATCTGAGCTCTTGATACCTACTTCGATTATGAGGATATCGAAGAAGATAAAAAGGTAAGGCATGATGTCACTAAACTGAAAGGACATGCAACTTTGTGGTGGGACGAGCTACAAGCAGACAGGCGCTACAAAGGAAAGCAAAAGATTAAAAGCTGGGATCGGATGATCGCAAAGATGAAGGCGAAATTCATCCCGCAGGATTATCAGATCACACTGTGCAGGTGAATGCAGAACCTGAGACAGAAGTTGATGACGGTAAAAGAGTATACCGAGGAGTTTTACAGGCTCAACATCAGAGCAGGTCATTGGGAGAGTGATGATGAGAAGGTGGTGAGATATCTGAATGGTCTGAGATATGACATTCAAGATGAATTGAGCATGGTAACCATCCGGACAGTTGAGGATGCTTACCAGATGGCTCTGAAAGCCGAAGAGAAGCTGAGTCGTAAGCAAGGTCAGCGAGGGAGAGGCAGGAGTCATCCCAGAGGTAAGGCGGTTGTCCAAGAAAAATTCCAGAAGCCCAAGGAGGAATGGAAGAAACCTCAGGGTAAGGTTGAGAGAGGCAGAACCTCACAGAGGCAGCCATATGTTGAGAAGAGAGGACAACAAAATGATCAGCGGGGTGATTATGCTGATGCAAACACTCTTCCTCATACTAGAGGTCGAGGTAGAGGAAGAGGAGTGATCACATGTTTTACATGTGGGAAGAATGGGCACAAGTCATTCGAGTGTCCAGAGAAGAAGAAGGATAGCGGAGAAGCTCACATCGCTGAAGCGCAGAGGCGTGATGCTGAGACTAAAGATGCCGAAAGCGGAAGATCGCTTGGGATGCATAAAGTTCTCTTAACACCCGAGAAGGAGGTGGAGGACACTGCTCAAAGGAGCAGACTGTTCAGAACCGCATGCACAACCAGGGACAGAAAATGCAAGGTCATTGTGGACAGCGGAAGAACTGACAATCTCGTTTCAATCGAGATGGTGGAGAAGCTAGAGCTGGGGACGACTGATCACCCGAGTCCATATAAGGTTTCATGGCTACAGAAGGGACATCAGGTGAGTGTCACTAAACAATGTTTAGTTGAATTTAAGCTTGGAGGATACAATGATAAGATTTTGTGTGACGTTATTCCCATGGATGTATGTCATTTATTGCTGGGTAGACCATGGCAATATGACAAAAATGTGGTTCATGATGGTAGAATGAGCACATATACCCTGGAGAAAAATGGGAGAACCCATAGATTGCTTCCGATAAAGGATAAGGAGGTAAAGCCAGAAGTAAATAGTACAATACTTCTGATGAGCGGAAAGGAGCTTCTCACAAAGATGGAGAAGAAAGAAGATCCACAATTCTTTGTTGTCAGAAAATTGAGGATTGTTCTGACCAACACAATGGTGGATGACTGACCACAAGAGATTTAGGAACTGCTGGGAGAGTTCGCTGATATAATCGTGGATGAATTACCTCGTTTGTTTCCACCGATGAGGGGTGTGAGTCATCACATCGATCTCATACTCGGAGCCAGTTTGCCGAATAAAGTTGCGTACAGGTTGACACCGTAGGAAAATGAGGAGGTCAAGAATCAGGTCCAGGATTTGCTGGATAAAGGATTAGTTAGGGAGAGCCTGAGTCCGTGTATTGTTCCAACAGTGCTTAGTCCAAAGAAAGATGGAGGTTGGAGGATGTGTACCGACTCAAGAGCGATTAACAAAATTACCATCAGGTACAGGTTTCCATTGCCAAGAATGGATGATCTGATGGATTGCCTGAGTGGGGAAAATTATTTTTCAAAGATTGATATGAAGAGCGGATATCATCAGATTCGCATGAGGGAAGGTGATGAGTGGAAAACAACATTCAAGACAAATGAAGGTTTGTACGAATGGCTGGTCATGCCGTTTGGTTTGAAAAACGTGTCGAGCACATTCATGAGGCTGATGAATGAAGTCCTGAGGGAATTCATCGAAAAGTTTGTTGTCGTGTATCTGGATGATATACTGATTTTCAGTAAGACCAAGGCTGAGCATTTGAAGCATTTGGCTATCGTGATGAGGAAGCTACAGCAGGAGAAGTTGTTGCTAAACATGAAGAAGTGCTCATTCATGAAGACATAGCTCATTTATTTGGGGTTTGTCATTTCAATGAATGAGTTGAAGATGGATCCAGAGAAGGTGGAAGTGATTAAGAATTGGCCATCGCCCATAAATGTTTTTGAAGTAAGGAGTTTCCATGGTTTGGCTTGTTTCTATCGGAAGTTCATCAGGAATTTTAGTGGAATTAGCGCGGCGATGATGGACACCGTGAATAAGTGGCATAAGAATTTTCATTGGACAGCTGAGGCTGAGAAAAGCTTCAACTTGTTGAAGCGAAAGATCACAGAGCAACCAGTGTTGGTGTTGCCAGATTTTCAGAAAACATTTCAGGTGAAATATGATGCAAGTGGATATGCCATAGGAGCAGTCTTGAGTCAGGAAGACAGACCAGTTGCATATTTCAGCGAGAAGCTAGATGAAGCAAAATTGAAGTCCACGTATGATAAAGAATTTTATGCTATCATACAGGCATTGAAAAAGTGGAGGCATTACTTGATCCCAAAGGAATTTGTATTGTATAGTGATAATCATGCATTGCAGTTTGTGAGTCAACAAGAGAAGATGAATCAGAAACATGCAAAATGGGTAGAGTATATGCATAATTTCACATTTGTAATTAAACACATTTCAGGAACTGCTAACAAAGTGGCTGATACTTTGAGCAGGAAATGTTTATTGTTGCAGGAGTTCCGAGTCAAAACTTTGGGTTTTGAAAATCTCAGGGACATGTACGCAGGAGATGCAGATTTTGGAGAAGAGTACAAAGCAGCTTGGAATCCAGTTCTCAGGGATCGGAGTCCTTGGATAGATTATATGATCCGGGATGGATTGATGTTCAGAGGCAATCGCTATGTATTCCGAATTGCTCCATGAGGGAGAACCTGCTAAAGGAGAAGCACAGTGGTGGATTAGCAGGGCATTTTGGCCATGACAAAACCTTTGCGAAGCTGAGAAAACAATATTTTTGGCCAGGCATGTGAGCGAATGTCAAACAATTTGTTGACAGATGCAGGATTTGTCAACACTCAAAAGGGAGAAAGCAGAATGCAGGTCTTTATCTGTTGTTGACCATACCAGAGAGGCCATGGGAAGCGATTAGCATGGATTTTGTATTAGGTTTGTCAAGGACACGAAGAGGTGTAGATTCCATCTTTGTGGTGGCAGACAGGTTTTCAAATATGGCACACTTCATTCCATGCCAGAAGACCAGTGATGCGACCCACATCACAAACTTGTTTTTCAAAGAGATCGTTAGACTTCATGGACTGCTGAAAAGTATTGTTTCGGACAGGGACACAAAATTCATAGGACATTTTTGGAGGACGCTATGGAAGAAGCTAGGAACTAACTTGGCGTTTAGTTCTGCTTATCATCCACATATAGACGGACAGATGGAAGTCGTCAACAGAAGTCTGGGAGATTTATTGAGAATCTTGGTGACAGAGCACCATAGCAGCTGGGACAATGTGTTGCCTCAGGCGGAGTTTGCGTATAACGATTTAGTGAATCGGAGCACATGGAAGAGTCCATTTCAGATTTTGTATGGGACACAATTGAGGGGAGTTTCTGAACTCAGGGAGTCAGAACAGACTGCGACTAGCAGCGCTAGTGCAGAAGAATTCGCTGAGGCGATGAAAGAACTTCACAGCAAGGTGAAGCAGTGACTGATAAATTCAAATCAGGAATATAAGCGCAGAGCAGATTAGCATTGGAGACAACTTCAGTTTGAAGTTGGGGATCTTGTTCTAGCACACTTGAGGAAGGAGAGGTTCCCAAGGGGGACATATAACAAGCTGAAAATGAAGAAAATCGAACCTTGTAAAGTCCTGAAGAAATTAAGAGAGAATGCGTATGAAATCGAGTTGCCGGATGGCATCGGGATATCTCTAATATTTAATGTTTCGGATTTATACCCATACAGGGCTGGAGAAGCAGATGCTGGAACTGAGGAACTAGCGATCCATTGGATGAAACGATTACCAGTTGTAGAAAATCCGCAGATGGAATGCATACTGGACAAGCGAGTCGGCAGAAAGACCAGGCGAAAGCAATATTTGGAGTACCTGGTCAAATGGAAGAATCACCCAGTGGAATATGCAAGCTGGGAGACTGAAGAAATTATCCAAAAGCATGGACAGACCATGCAGGAGCTCACGGACAGAAGCCCATGAAAATTTTTCAAGCCAGGGAGTATGATGCAGGAGCATTGCCCACATCAAGCGAGCCAGCGCGAGAACAAAGGACAGTTGGATGAGCCAGCAGATTTCTTTTTGAAAGCACCTTGATATTTTTTGTGCCAAACATTAATATGTGGATTTAATGAAGCACACTTTGTATATTGTAATGGACCTTGAGCCTTTAATCTCTCGTCCTTAGGTAGATGAGGCATTTAATAGATTTAATGTAAAGTAAATAGAACATTTAATTCTAGATTTGATAGTTTAGAGCTCGAGAGGGAAACGGGATATAGACACCCCCCTTTGTACATTGTAACATAATTCTGGATTATCAAACAGGAGCAAGAAGAGAAGAGTAGCGGAGAAGTGTATGAAGAACTTCCATGTACAGATATTGAATTAATGGAAAAAGCTTTGATTCAATTCCATGGTTGTGTTATTCTCTGTGTATTGGTGATATTATGCTCATGAATGTTAGCTTCTTGTCATGCACTTGCTTTTATATGCTGTGTATGTGATTTCATGGTTGAAGTGAAGTCTTGGAGGACAAGGAGTTAGTTTCAATTGTTTCTCTATCTTGAACCAGAGAATTCCTAAAAGGAGTGCAGTTGAATTTGTCCACAAGGAGTGCGTGACTGCAGGGTTCAAGTAGGGATAACTTTTGTTCTAAGCTCTCAGAAGTACAAAATTGGCACCAGAGCCGTGCAAGGCATGCGCAGGCTAGACGAAGACTCAGAGTTGCGATTCTGAGAAAAGGGGATTGAAGGAATTCTGCTACAGGAGTGCGCAGGATCAAAGACTTCAACACTGAACAGTTGTTGAAGGTTTGCCGCAAGGAGTGCGTGCAAGAACTTCTTCTTGAGGGAATTGAAGTCATCGAAGCTCAAGAGGAGTAGGCCTTGGAATTTGTCGAAGGATTTCACAAACAGGTTGTGCACTGAAGTGTTCGAGCAGGTGCTGAAACTTTGTGTGCAGGGTGACGAGTTCCGTGGAGGAGCATTTCGTCATTTCGGGGATTTCGTCGGAAAGAACAAACAATCAGAATCAAGCGAGGAGAAGTCATGAGAATCCGAGGGCCAGTGGATCTTGCAGAGGCTACAGTGCAGGAGCGGAAGAAGGTTCGAAGCTCAAGGGTGCAGAAGCGTCGAGCAAAATCATGAGGATCGTGAGTTCTATTCGAGGATCGGCATATCGGGCCATCGTGAGAAAAAGGTGGAAGATTTGGCAGCGGAAGTCACGATATAGTGAGACGCGATGTCCCGACGATTGTGTGGATAGTGTGGACCATAGCAAGGTGATGTGGCAGGTGATGCGGGATATCGGCGTTTGGCATCTCGGCATCGGGAGCCGACGGGAAGGTTGATTGACCTTGCGAGTGGCGAAGTCACGAGGGAGCGAGGTCGCGAGTTCGACGTTTCGGCGCATCGTGTATTGGAGGTTGAAACCGTAAGTGTCGGGGATCGTGAGTCATGAAGTGGCGATAGAGCGAAGTCCCGACAGTGGCGAAGGAAGGTCAGCGTTGACTGGTATCTCGGGTCTCAAAGGTACGAGAACCCAGGGATAGACCATGAGATTGCGAAGCTGCGAGTTCTGATTTTCCCAATAAGTGAGCAAAGGGAAAGTGACACAAAGGAACTGTGGGTGCAGATCTTCCGATAGGAATATAGAAGAGCCTTTGATGCTCTTCGGGCCAAAGGGAAGAGAAGGTCCAGGTGACCACGGACGTGTGCGTTGGGTGGCGCCTGCGTCACTTTTCGATGGCATAGCACCATGAATTCGAATTTACTTCGCGCTTGTGCGTTTTCCTTCTTCAGCTACCTCGATGTGCCATGCCTCCTTCCAATTGCATTTGCAGAGGTTCCCTCCCTTCGCTGAGCTCCCCTGCAACTTGCAATGCTTCTAGATACACCTCCATTACCTGTGCTTCCTCCTTGCGCCTATTTTCCCCCTCAACGCCACCAGAATGTCAAGGCAAAAAGGAAAATCAAGGCGCGGCTCATCCTAGCAGCCAAGTTGGGCGCAAGTGGCTCTCAGACCGTCACCTCCAACATCCCCTAACTCGTCACCTACTTCATATTCCTCACACTCCTTGTAATGTCCCCCACCTCTTAGAGAGGTGATGAGGAGACTCAGTGGCCTGGGCACCCCCACTAGGTCATAGTCTCACACTGAAGGGGGGAAAGTCAAGAAGTTAAAAATTATATTTTTAAGTTGACTTAAGAAAGGAAAAGGA
>ML782633.1:814174-826870 GCA_009831015.1 Picea engelmannii | reverse complement strand
TGTGTGTTCTCCAACATAAACCTTTATGAAAAAAATGATAATAAGAAGTTGTGTGTTCTCCTACATAAACATCTATGACAAAATGATAACAAAAAGATTTTTACCGTGTAGATTAATGCACAATGGTTAAAAACGATCTTCTCAAACCATATTTTCAAAAATTTATTGGTTTCATATATTAAAAATTTATATCTATATCTTTATACACAAATACAATAAAATTATTATCAAACGATATAAAATTAGGGGGTACATTAAGATTCGTATAAATATATTAATGCACAATGCAATAAAAACGATCTTCTCAACCATATTATAATAATTTAAGGTTTCAAAAGTTTCTTATATTAAAAACTTACATCTATGTCTTTATAGACAAATACAATATTTTTTTTATCAAACGATATAAAGTTAGGCCGTACATTAAGATTGGTATAAATATATTTAGAATTATAATTTTATTTCATATAACTATTTTTAAAATCAAAATTATATTTTAATTGTTTAATTGATGTTTTCAAATAAAACTCAAACAATTAAATATGTATGATTTATAATAAAATAATAATAATAGATATAGACATTTATTTTATATTTTATAAAATTTATAAGAGAAGTTTATGTAAAGTTAGGATGGTTATATACACTTTAAACATCGTGATTATTAAAAAAATAAATAATAAAAAATAAAAGATAAGTCAATAATTTTTTTAAAATAAGTTAGATGATAATTCTTTTATTCAACCAAGAAAAAAGTACAAAGTGATACAAACACTTGTCGATATCCTTTCCCATAAGGAACGAGACAATGAGCAAAAGACCCCAGAAAGAGAATATGGGAACATTAAAGATTAACCTATGCTAAAAGAGACCCATAAGTAGTACATGGGCATAACAAGATGAAACATTACAAATACAAGGAGAAAGGGTCAGGTCATTGTGTTGATCAAAGAGGATCCTTTCTACCTTTTTCTTACGAACATCAATCCAACCAGAGGAACAAATAGGTTAAATAACCATTGTCACCAATGCCAAATGGTTTGAGGAAATGCTAGAGTCTTGAGATGTGGAAGCTGAGGGTGCTTCCTTATCATTGTCTGAATTATCCAATTCATGAGGATGTTTCTAAGTCCGTAAGAGCGAGGATGTTGCCGTGATCATGTCATTCGATTCATCCTTTTTAGGGGGAGTATGCAAAGGTTGAAGTGCAGGATTCAGAGTCAAAATTTATGAAGATTAGAGATGTTGTGTTGATGCCAAAGGATGGTGTTTTGGGTCTGCGGTTGGTTGTTGCACATTTGTTGGAGACTACAATGGTGTTGTAGAAGGAGGAGGGCACGGGGTGTCATTGTTATAATGTTTCTTTTCAGATGAAGAGCTTGAGTGGATTTTGTGATTTTTAGGGTCTTTCCAACCATTAGACCTTTTCCATGCTCCAAGGGATGAAGATAGGGTTGGGGATAAAGGAAAAGTTGCCTAAAGGTTCTCTGTTTGTTAACAGGGGCAACACCTGAAGGAAGTGTTCTCATAATCGACAAACTTCATGTAAGGGGATCATCCTAAGTCCAATCTATAATTATTCTATCTAGTATCCCTTGATTGAGGTCAATTTTAATGCATATGCAGGGGAAGGTGACAAAGCCTTTCATTATCTAGTCTATTTCAATCATGATAAACCTACCCAACACATTGCCCAGGGTTGGTAAAAAAGTTGGAGTATGAAAATGAAAAGGTGAATTGGGGAGTCTTACCCAGACTGGTGTAGTCATAGAAGTCATAGCTAGCGGGTTGAAATCACGGAACCAACTTTGCATGGAAATACCAAATTTTCCCTAGAACCATGGACCTTTCTCCACCACGCATTGGCATTCTACCTCCGTGGAAAAGTTAATAATCAAGAACCCTTTGGAGGAAAAGAATATCTCACGACCTGACAACCATGTCTTATTTACGCATTCTCTTAGTGCAAAAGCTGAGGGCCATAGTCCGTTCAAAAAAAATATGAGAGATTTATTTTGGAAGATAAATGCAGAGCCATAGACATGGGGATATTTGACCTTTATTTTTGGAGGTTATGCAGACTAATCCACAATGAAGGCAGAGCCAAAAATCTCATTTTCATCAAAATTTTCAGCCTTGGACCCCGAAGGAGTGGAAACCCATGTTTTCACAGTGTGCTTGTAAGAGATTGGTTGACTGGAGGATGGGGCTCCTCCAAGTGGACGAGAAATGAGAGAAATGGTTGCATTATTTAGATTCCCATTACCCCATAACAAAGAGCCATCCAGAACTTGTGTACCTTCAAATATGAGTTGTTGAAAGCAAGGCAAAATACCTGTCGCCTGGTGGATCTGGGCTTTGAGCTAAAAATCAGATTATGAATCATGAGTGTGCAATAAGAGAAAAGAATCGGTGATGGTATTCACAAAAAAGGGAAATCCTACAAAAGTATTGTAGTAAGTCATGATGCGATGAGGGAAGGCCCTTCATTCCCAAATATTGGAATGTTGTTGGATGGAGGGAGCTTGGTGAGGACTGGGCTCTGGAAAAAATTCCATCCTAGATGAATAACCAAGGAATAATGGGGCTGAAGGTCTGCTCCGAGATGATACTGAGTGAGAAGGATCCCACTGAGATTCTTTGCAGGCATCGGCGATGGAAAGAGAGCACTATAGTTTCTTGGCCTATTACAGTGATCGTGCATGCCCAAAGTGAAACAAATCATAAATTCCATACGCATAGACCCTATCGAACTTCTCATGCCACTCACTCTTCATGGGATCTGGAGATGGCTACATTTCAAATATCATTGACGACTCATAAATAGTTTATGCACAACTCTGTTGTCAAGGTGTTTTATCCAGCTGCGATGAATCATTTCTATAGATGGTGGGTTTCTTTCGATCCCTGCTAACCTAGCAACCCTCTAACAATGATCCACATCTTGTTTATTGTTAATCAAAAGATAAGTCAATATTAAAAATATGTTCTAAGTTTTTTATGTTAGTGGTTAATATTTTATATTTATTCATTAATTAAAGTTCATAACCATTAAACTTTAAAAAACAAAATTATATTTTATTTAATCTTATTAAATTTATAAAAATGGTTTTATATATTTGTTAACTATTATCAATATTTATATTTTTTAAACTAATTTAATATAGGATTATAAACATTCTCTAAAGTTTTTAAACTTACCAAAATATCATGTTTCTTAAAAAAAATTCTTTATTTCATATTTTTTTTTAAGATAAATATTTTTATATTAACATGGTACAAAATGTTTACTAAAATATTATGTTTCTTAAAATTTTCTTTATGTCGTATATTTTATAATTATACATTTTTAAGCTATTTTTTTATTTTTTTTGTGACTTGCAGAATTAGCGACTCACAGTTCTCGTAGTCGCGTGACACAGGGTCGATTCTCGTCTGCTACATCTATAATCTACAGGTACTTCCACACAACCTTCAAGCATGGGGCATGGGTAAATCGAGGTGAGAAGCAAACATGAGACCTCCTTTTTACACATTTCCTTCCATTTACACAACACTTTCCAATCAGTGTACACCCCTACTAGCCTAAATATTTTTATATTAACATGGTACAAACTATTCTTTATTTTATATGTTTTATAATTGTACCTTTTTAAGCTAAATATTTTTATATTAACATGGTACAAAATATTTTATATTCATTGCATTTTATAATTATACTTTTTAAACCTAAATATTTTTATATCAACATGGTACAAAATGTTTTATAGTAATTGCTCCTTTGGCCTTCCAAAAAGGAAACCAAGCCACATAGAGCTTCATAATATTACCCAAAGTTCCTTAATGGTACTAAAATTGTACCTAACCAATATATGGTAGTCTAAAGCCTTATATGGATTAACACAAAATTGAAGGTGTTGTTGCCATCTTTATACACACTCGCAAATGTGAGTTTGAGTTCGGCTCACTTAGTTTGTCCTTGGAGGAACAATGCCTAGGTTCACAGCCCACGCTATCACTTTGACCGGAACCTCTTCCGTCTAGGCTTACTCCTAGGGAAGCCAAAGGGGGTAGACCTTAGTTACTAGATGAATTAAGTTAGATTCTAGGAGTTAATTTTAATTTCTTAATGTTAGAGGTGATTCTAATCCTAAGATGCTAAGGCAACCATGCAATGTTCAAGGGTTAGCATGACAAGCAAGTCTTTTCCCTAGGTCAACTAAGACTAGTGCCTAGAAATTGGGCAAGGGGTCAACTATGTTACGGGGTGGTTCGTTACAATATATTACAAAGTGTTTACAAATTTACAATAAAGAATAAATTAATCCAAAATAGAATTACTTACATGAAAGAATTACTCAATCAAAGAATAACATGTACATTCGTTTACAATCTTTACAAAAAGAATGATATATCACAATTACAATCTAACCAAGTATGTTTAATATGTGCAGGAAAAAGAAGACTTGAGCATTCACCACATCATCATTCACACTAGATCATCAACAATGATTATCAAAGTTAATCACAATTATTATGAAGGAAAGAAGACAATCTACACTCTTACTATCAAACCCCCCAAATATTATTAGATGTGGTCAAGGGATTAAATAGTTAGGCTTTTCTTAAGGATTTTAAGTTTATTTAGCTTTCACCAAAGCCTCCTCCTCCTGTTGCCAAATAATTTCCGGGTGCTCAAGATAGTAAGGCAATGAGGCCCACCCTAGCTTCCACGGTCAGCCCTGACAGTAAGAGTACTTCCCGGAGAGGACACCCACCTGGAGCGCCATGGGATAGTCCCCTGCCACTACCCTCCGTTGTTTTCCTCAAACCCGTTTTAGATGGTGGAGATGGTGGTCTAAGGTACCCTAAAATAGTCTATTAAGTATATATGATAGTTAGGTATACTTTTAGGTGATTACAAGAGTGTTTTGAGAGTTTTAAAGTACTTAAAAAGAGCAAAATAATGAGATGGCCGAAACTGAAAGTGCTCAGAAATGTGTTGTTAAAGCTTAAACCATTAAGTGCATCAACACATAAGAAAGAAATGAGATACAATGCTTAAAGAGATAGATACATTTAGATCACATGCACATCATATCATTTGATTAGATACCATGAAACAATGGCATGAACAACTTGCCTTATGAGATGAAACAAAAGAAGATATAATGTGTTTGCTAAGTTACACCATTTAAGAAAACTTTTAAGCCCAAGACGTGGCTATTAAGAGATGTTAAATCATAAACACAACAACCACTTATTAATTAAGAATCATAAGAGAAATTAAACATATGATTAAGATATGTGCTTAAAAGAAAGATTAAGAGCTTAAATAAAAGATAGATAATGAACTAAGCAAGAACAAGATAGATATTATGTGTGTTGCCCAATGGGCTTAACATGTGAGATCTAATCTAAAGCATAAACATTAAGAGCATTAAAAAACTTAGATCAATCACGTGGCATGAGAAAAATAAAGGTTAACACTTACCCTTACCTCTTTGGGGGTTTCTCACCCAACTAGATAGGTACTTAGTTATCTTATCTTAGTTATTAGAGTGTTCTTTCTTAGATCTTATTATGAAAACTTAGCAAAGATGAGATAGCAAGAGAATGAACAAAACAACAAACTAGAAAAAGTAAGCTAGATCTAAAAGTAATCAACACTACCCACATGGGGTTGAGAAGGTGCCCTCACCTTTTAAACCACACGGCCAAGCCAGGAAAAACTCAACACAAAAGGAGAAACAAGCTAGATCTACCCACGTCCTAGTCTACCCAAGGCTTAAAGAAGAGGGGAGGCCGTACCACTTCCCCTCTTACACTTCAATCAAGATCTAACAAGCAAACAAGAATAAAAGTGTACTTTCTAAACTAGAAAAAAAAAGAGAAGAAAGGTGAGAGATAGCTACCAAGTCCCCCAAGGGGTTATTGAGTGTTGCATGTGTCTTTTTGGGGCAGCCAAGAGCCTCCTATCAGATCTGATATACCTGTTATAACAACAAGGTCTTCTTGCTAGGATGGCTACATACAACCAAGCAAAGTTAAAGAAAAGCTTGCCCTTTTGGGACAAGGATTTTCCACAAGATAAGATAAAATTTTAAGATATTACTGACCTATGTAAACCAAGATATGCTAGCTGAAAATGAGATGGATGTACAACAATAAAGAGCAAGGTAATAAATCTAGATCTTTGGAGTGTGAGAAGTTACAAGTGACCCTTCAATCCTAAAGGAGTTCCCAATGGAGCTTTGAAAGTGAACCTGCAATACTCTTCCAAACTCAAGCATACAAGAGAGAAAACGTTGATGCAATGATAATAAACGACACTTCAATTTACACCACACATCAAGATTTATAGACTAACAAGCATACACATTATTAAGCCTTCTTAGATAACACTTTACCTAAGATCTAGTGTTGCATGAAAAGAGAAAGAACATGAAACAATGTTACCTCCATTACATAGGAATGACAAGCATACACATTACCCTTCTTGTTGTCCTCCAAAGCTTCTTGAATATTATTACCAAAAGAAATAGATCTTGGAGAGGAATACTGCAAAACCTAAGAGCTAGAATGAATGAAAAATGAGAGAGAGAGAGAGAGAGAGAGAGAGAGTTGTAAATCAAGTAGCATAACAATAGCTCAAGATATGGTGTGTTGGGAGAGAGAAAAGGGATCTATTTATACTTGGAGAGGAAAACCTACCTCTCTTGGATCTAAGCCAAGTGTCCACCACCAAGCAATAGAGTAGATCTCTAGGCTAGGGCATACTTTCTAGGGTTTGCACAATAGATCTAGGGTGTAGAAAAATAGAAGAATAAATTAGATAGATCCAAGGGCATGTAGGAAGTGTGGGATTTGTGCCAAGGCAAGTGAAAAGACTCAAATAATTTTTTAAATAATTATTTGTTGAGTTCAAAGGTGAGGGAGGGTGCACCACTCTTGGAGGGCGCACCTCTTGGGATGAGGAGAAGAGATGAGAGGCTAGGAAAGAGTGTGAAGTGTTGGGATTACACAAAGGATGAGGGAAAGGTATGGGATCCATGCCAAAGAAAGGTGAAGAGTCACTTTTTAAATAAAAACGTAACTTTCATTGGAGAGACAAAAAGGAGGGCATAACTTTCTTGGAGAGTTCTCTCCTTGGTCAAAATTCAACCCAAACTCAAGTATGGGTAAGGTGGAGTGATAAGGATCACTACTAGCGATTAAAAGAAGGTTAAATGAAGTGAAAAGAAATGAGAGCAGGCCACACCAAAGTCACAAATAAATAAAAAAGTGAAAAATGTCAACCCCCCTAGCGGGGTGCAACTTTTGAGTGTGGAGGTTTGAAAAGGGGTTAGACAAGGTTGAAAAGGGTTGGGAGGCTAAGGTTATGCTTAGGGGGTTTCTCTCTAACCATTATTTCATCATTTCACATCATCTAACTCATTATTACATTTTTTACATTTGTCATGTTTAGATTTTCGCAATTAAAATTGTTGTTATAGGCTCACTAACACTCTAGGTGGACTAACCCATGGCTAAAGTTGTCTGACCGAGCTGAAACTTGGGCCAAGGATGTAGGAGGTGCTATTCCATTTCTTTTGAGCACAAATACCCCCATCAAAAGTCCAAGGATCCAATTTTTACAATATTTTCTAAAAAATAATTAATTAATTAAATAATTAAACCTCCAAACTTAGGGAAATTTAATTAAAAATTAATTAATTAAAAAAAACTAACCTAGACTTGACGGAATTTCGTGAAAATTTATATGATGTCTTGCATGGTCATTTACAATGAATTCCCTATATTGTTACCAAAACATAAGCCCAGTGCAACGTCGTTCACCACTTTGGAGGACATATGTAAAGTGAGAGGGAAAAACTCAAGGGAAATCATTAAGGCCGGATGGCCCAATGATAACCTGAGGATAAAAAACCCTCGGTGAATGGAACTCTCCCAGTGAACCGATGACAAGGTAATTGACCTAGACATGACTCATGTAGACCTATTACATTATTAACCCATGCAGGGGTGCGGAAATTCCAAGTACAAAAATAAGTGTTGGGTCAAACACAACCCTGTAGAACCAAGAATCTTCAATAATACTGCATGAGCATATGACTATGCATCTCTTCATGGCACATGAGTTGACCACCGATGCTAAATGGGCGGTCAACATCTGGCTCCACATGGGGACGTGTGTTCGATCTTCTCGCTTCGAGATGGAGAGCATACTAGAATCCAACACCTACAAAACAGAGTGCTCACCGTAGTGCACACCGAAAATTAACGTTAGGATACATTTATACAAAATAAAATCAATGAATGCTATACAAGATTTACATAATGAAATAACTAAAGTACAACATCATAATTTTACAATAAAAGAAATATATGGTATCGAAAAAATTCTAAGTACATATTGACATAATGCATCAAATAATACAGAATTAAAAATACAAGGAAGGGTTAGAGATATGTTACAACCACCCATGCAATGGGTGAAATGATGCCACAAGTGTCTGAAGCATCCTAGTCCTGGATGACTCACAAAATACCTCTTCCCAAGTTTTATCAACTTGGAAATTTTTGTGAGGAAGACCTAGCCAAGTACCATGCTCCTTCTTCGTTTCAACCAAACACTGGAATATGACAAGCCGTGTAAATTCTGAATACTTTGTTTCTCATGACTGTCAAGGTGGGAGGCCAACCAATACTCATAATGATATGACATTGTTAAATTGAATTTTCCTTCCATTTCCCCATAATTCTGCATTAACTCATCTTCTGGTTGAAAAGTTGGAAAAGAACATACCACAGGAACCATCAAACTGTTTTCTTCAATATTTTCAAAGTCATTCTTCAAAAAGACTGGTTCCATGGGAGGAGGGTGGGGACTTGAATCATCTAGATATTCAACATTTTCCGATTCAAACTCCCTTATCTCCTCAAAATGAATGATTGGCTCATCCATGGATTCATCCGGAATCTCCCAATGAATTTCCTCATCTTTTTCATTTTCAATCTTAAGTTCAAGGGGGTCCGGATATTCAATATAAGTTTCTATAAGATCATATTCCATGACCTCCAATTGATCTTCTAGGGCCACAAATTGTTCATTCATGGCTTCACATTGTTCCTCCTGGGAAAGCTGTACGTTCTGAATTATTTCATTAAATTCCTCAATGGAATGTGATGGAGCATCAACCTCTATGTCTGAACTGATTGTTTTAAAAGCTAGAAGATTTTCCCCTTTCCATGTTTCCATAAAATCATCAACCAATTCATCGTAAACTTCATTCCGATCATGCCCAAATCTTTCCAAAAAGGCATGCAACAAACCCTGTATGGTCTTGAATCTCCCATCAGGTGAATCATGAAACCAATTATAAGGTTTCTCCCAAGCAAGGGTCATGACAAACAACTGCATAAGAACATCCTCATAAATAGGTGGATCACACCATTTATTGATACATCGCGTGAAGGCCGTGATGTGAGTACTAGCATCATCATGATAATTATAGTCAGGAACATTATCAATAACATCTTCAGATATATCATGAGGGTAACCAACAATTCCTAAAAAATCAATAGGATCATGAAACCAATCCATTTCTAACTAAACATTTATACAAAGGTCTAAAAAAAAGGACTGGGACCCAAGATTACCAAGGATCCAACAAGAAGAAGGACAAGCTAACTTCACCCACAAACTCTTCCAAGTTCGGGATGAAGCAAGACAAGTCAGGAATTCTTTCTTGCAAAATACCTTGTCAAATTATTTAAAAGTGGAGTCGCCAGATGACCAAGTTTACTTTAGACAAACAAGAGCATCAAACAAGGAAAAAACAAGAAGAAAAACAAAAGTTAATTTGTTAAGTTTGGAACAAGAATTGGATATCAATGAGTGCTTCTTCCCCAAGAATTTCGAGCAACCCACAAGGATTTCTCCTTGCAGTATACTTGATAGATTGGTTCAATGGAGTTGCCACTTGGAAAATAATCACACAAAGCTAACCAATGCAAGCTCAAAAAATTATTAGTTCTTAAAAAGTTAAGTTAAGTCGTTAAGACCAAGGATGAAAAACTCAATCCCTGGCAACAACGCCAAAGATGTTGTCGCAGATGAGTTCCACGACAACGGCGCCAAAGATGTTTCCATCCTTATACACACTTGCAAATATGAGTTTGAGTTCGTCTCACTTAGTGTGTCCTTGGAGGCACAATGCCTAGGTTCACATCCCACGCTGTCACTTTGAACAAACCCTCTTCCGTCTAGGCTTACTCCTAGGGAAGCCAAAGGGGGTAGACCTTAGTTACTAGATGAATTAAGTTAGATTCTAGGAGTTAATTTTAATTTCTTATGGTTAGAGGTGATTCTAATCCTAAGATGCTAAGGAAACCATGCAATGTGCAAGGGTTAACATGACAAGCAAGTCCTTTCCCTAGGTCGACTAATACTAGTGCCTAGAAATTGGGCAAGGGGTCAACTATGTTACGGGGTGGTTCGTTACAATAGATTACAAAGTGTTTACAAATTTACAATAAAGAATAAATTAATCCAAAATAGAATTACTTACATGAAATAATTACTCAATCAAAGAATAACATGTACATTCATTTACAAGCTTTACAAAAAGAATGATATATCACAATTACAATCTAACCAAGTATGTTTAATGTGTGTAGGAAAAAGAAGACTTGAGCATTCACCACATCATCATTCACACTAGATCATCAACATATTACTTCATCAACAATGATTATCAAAGTTAAGCACAATTATTATGAAGGAGAGAAGACAATCTACACTCTTACTATCAAACCCCCCAAATATTATTAGATGTGGTCAAGGGATTAAATAGTTAGGCTTTTCTTAAGGATTTTAAGTTTATTTGGCTTTCACCAAAGCCTCCTCTTCCTGTTGCCAAATAACTTCCAGGTGCTCAAGATAGTAAGGCAACGAGGCCCACCCTAGCTTCCACGGTCAGCCCTGACAGTAAGAGTACTTCTTGGAGAGGACACCCACCTGGAGCGCCACGATACAGTCCCCTGCCACTACCCTCCGTTGTTTTCTTCAAACCCATTTTAGATGGTGGAGATGGTGGTCTAAGGTACCCTAAAATAGTCTATTAAGTATATATGATAGTTAGGTAGACTTTTAGGTGATTACAAGAGTGTTTTGAGAGTTTTAAAGTACTTAAAAAGTACAAAATAATGAGATGGCCGAAACTAAAAGTGCTTAGAAACGTGTTGTTAAAGCTTAAACCATTAAGTGCATCAACACATAAGAAAAAAATGGGATACAATGCTTAAATAGATAGATACATTTAGATCACATGCACATCATATCATTTGATTAGATACCATGAAACAATGGCAAGAACAACTTGCCTTATGAGATGAAAAGAAAGAAGATTTAATGTGTTTGCTAAGTTACACCATTTAAAAAAACTTTTAAGCCCAAGACGTGGCTATTAAAAGATGTTAAATCATAAACACAACAACCACTTATTAATTAAGCATCATAAGAGAAATTAAACATATGATTAAGATATGTGCTTAAAAGAAAGATTAAGAGCTTAAATAAAAGATAAATAATGAACTAAGCAAGAAAAAGATAGATATTATGTGTGTTTCCCAATGGGCTTAAGATGTGAGATATGATCTAAAGCATAAACATTAAGAGCATTAAACAACTTAGATCAATCACATGGCATGAGAAAAATAAAGGTTAACACTTACACTTACCTCTTTGGGGGTTTCTCACCCAACTAGGTAGGTACTTAGTTATCTTATCTTAGTTATTAGAGTGTTATTTCTTAGATCTTATTATGAAAACTTAGTAAAGATGAGATAGAAAGAGAATGAACAAAACAACAAACTAAAAAAAGTAAGCTAGATCTGAAAGCAATCAACACTACCCACGTGGGGTTGAGAAGGTGCCCTCACCTTCTAAACCACACGACCAAGCTAGGAAAAACTCAACACAAAAGGAGAAACAAGCTAGATCTACCCATGTCCTAGTCTACCCAAGGCTTGAAGAAGAGGGGAGGCCGTACCACTTCCCCTCTTACACTTCAAGCAAGATCTAACAAGCAAACAAAAATAAAAGTGCACTTTCTAAACTAGAAAAAAAAAAAAAAAAGGTGAGAGATAGCTACCAAGTCCCCCAAGGGGTTATTGAGTGTTGTATGTGTCTTTTTAGGGCAGCCAAGAGCCTCTTATCAGATCTGATATACCTGTTATAACAGCAAGGTCTTCTTGCTAGGATGGCTACATACAACCAAGCAAAGTTAAAGAAAAGCTTGCCCTTTTGGGACAAGGATTTTCCACAAGATAAGATAAAATTTTAAGATATTATTGACCTATGAAAACCAAGATATGCTAGCTGAAAATGAGATGGATGTACAACAATAAAGAACAAGGTAATAAATCTAGATCTTTGGAGTGTGAGAAGTTACAAGTGATCCTTCAATCCTAAAGGAGTTCCCAATGGAGCTTTGAAAGTGAGCCTGCAATACTCTTCCAAACTCAAGCATACAAGAGACAAAACGTAGATGCAATGATAATAAACGACACTTCAATTTACACCACACATCAAGATTTATAGACTAACAAGCATACGCATTATTAAACCTACTTAGATAACACTTTACCTAAGATCTAGTGTTGCATGAAAAGAGAAAGAACATGAAACAA
>ML782633.1:765219-813200 GCA_009831015.1 Picea engelmannii | reverse complement strand
CTAAGGTTATGCTTAGGGGGTCTCTCTCTAACCATCATTTCAACATTTCACATCATCTAACTCATTATTACAATTTTTACATTTGCCATGTTTAGACTTTAGCAATTAAAATTGTTGTTATAGACTCACTAACACTCTAGGTGAACTAACCCATGGCTAAAGTTGTCCGACCGAGATGAAACTTGGTCCAAGGATGTAGTAGGTGCTATTCCATTTCTTTTGAGTGAAAATACCCCTATCAAAAGTCCAAGGATCCAGTTTTTATAATATTTGCTCAAAAATAATTAATCAATTAAATAATTAAACTTCCAAACTTAGGGAAATTTAATTAAAAATTAATTAATTAAAAAAAACTAACCTAGACTCGACGGAATTCTGCAAAACTTTCTATGATGTCTTGCATGGTCAATTATAATGAATTCCCTATATAGTTACCAAAACATAAGCTCATTGCAACATCGTTCACCACTTTGGAGGACATATGTAAAGTGAGAGGGAAAAACTCAAGGGAAATCATTAAGGCTGGAAGGCCCAATGATAACCTGAGGATAAAAAACCCTCGGTGAAAGGAACTCTCCCAGTGAACCGATGCCAAGGTAACTGACCTAGACATGACTCATGTAGACCTATTACATTATTAACCCACGCAGGGGTGCGGAAATTCCAAGTACAAAAATAAGTGTTGGGCCAAACACAACTCTATAGAACCAAGAATCTTCAATAATATTGCATGAGCATCTGATGATACATCTCTTCATGGCACATGAGTTGACCATCGGTGCTAAATGGGCGGTCAACAGGTGTAACAAGGATATCTACTTAATAATACTAAAAACCATAGCAAGAGATTATTACTATAGATAAAACATCAAAAAACTTATCAAGCTTGGCTTAGAAGGCCTCAAGGATTGGATGCCTAAGTTTCCTTGATTGTTTTTCTCATGTTTAGTGCTATGTCTTCTTCAATGATGATGGGGTTAGAAGAGGTTCCCTAGGATTCCAAGGTCGTTGTTGTCTCTGTTGAATAATCCATATCATTGTCTTGTAAGTCTGACAGCGACACAAACCTTGAAAACTGCCTCGAAGGCCTAAGGTTGGTTCTCTGACTCTATGTGTCCTCCATGGGTTCCACTTCCTCTTTAATTATATAATTAAACCTCTCTTGAAACATTTGTTATGTATTCTTTGAAACTTTTTCATCCCTTGTCATGGTGGAGAGAGGGGTGTCATGGCTTGAAGGTCAAAAGGCATTTTTTCTTCTTTTCCTCCAACTTATTTTCTTAGATTTAGGAACATACTCAAGGAACTAGTAAACCATGATATGAAGTGAACAAAAAGGAAAGTAAGAGGAGTCCCACCAAATCTTTGGGATTCAACTAGGACTATCCCCATAACCAAATGATAATGCATAAATCAGATGAAAGATTGATCTAGACTCCAAGGCCCATTCTACATGCTTGAGAGTTGATACCTTGAGAAGGCTCAGAGAAACATAAATAATAAACCAAAATATAAACCAAAGTAGTAACCATCTTGTTAGAACCCCTTCAACTTCACTTGAAGTCGTAGAAAAGAAATAAGCCTATAGCCAAAGAATAGGAGAACAAACCCAAAATTGAAACCAACAAGAAAACGAGGGATAAATATAGTAGTAAAACACAACACACTGTAAGCCAAAAATAGAAGAAGACCATTGAACTTACTGTAGTCCACCATAGGTCGAGAGGGGGACCAAGTCCAGTTATTCTTAGAGAATATAAAGATACCTTCTTGCCCTTGATTCTAAATGCAATAAAATATATTCCCCGCGTAAAACTTGACCGACCACCTACAAACATGATATTTTGAACAACGATTATCCCTACGCAATCATAATAACAAGCTTCCACTCGATGTGCCATAAACCTCCTCATCGTCATGTTGTTCTAGCTCAACTGAGCCATCTTCCCTCACATGAGGATGAATAATGTCTCCTTGTGCCCCGTATAGAAATTGTATCCCATGAAATATACTTGGAGTGCCACATGGCACCCATGCAATACCCTCATGGGGTATTCATAATTGTTGTAATAAAAACTAAAATTCCTTAACATTACTTATGTTTCATTTACTTTATAATGTTTTTGACAACAAAATTTGGAAACTCATCTTATTTAAGTTTAAATATGGACTACATGGATTATTATCATCCTTATTTAATGTATTCGCAATCTAAAGAAATACATGTCAAATTAAGGTCAAATTAACGATTGTTAGAATCTCACATTTAAAAACCATTTAATGTTTAAAACTTAATAGAATGTAAATGCAACATATATAAGAATATCAAAATTATACTTTATTTTCAAAAAATCTTTGTGTGAATTTCAAATTTCAACTGAACATCAAATTTTAATATAACAACATTATTTATCTAAACATAAATATATAATATTATTATTGTTACTATTTATGTTAAAATATATTAGGTGATATTAGATAGTTATGGCATTTTCTTACTTAAATGTTTAGAAGAGAAAATGTGATATAATTTGGTCATAATAATAATAATAATAATTTATTTTTAAGGTCACGGCCAAGCCAGCACAGTAAATTTGGTGTATAAGACCCCCTTGTTTGTGGGACAAGGGACCCCCCTCTGCCCAGCGATTTGACTGGTAAAGTCTACAAAGGGTTACATACCCTACCCCCCTCTGGATTTGAACCTGTGACCTCTTAAGAGGAAACACATGTTCTTAACCATTAGGCCCACTCAAGTTAAGTATATTATATCCTGGCACCCAAGTTGGGCGCAAGTGGCTCTTAGACTGTCACCTGCAGCATCCCCTAACTCGTCACCTGCTTCATATTCCTCACACTCCTCTCCGTCACAGTCACAACAAGGTCCTAGTGACCACTCAGTCCTCTCCTCACCCTCTTCTACTTGGTTGGAATGGATTCCCTCTTTGACAATTCATTGGGCTTCCACCGAGGGCCCTCCTTCAACTTGGCCTCATCCTCGTTACCGCCTCCTGCAGTCCCACCAAATTCACTAGAGAGCGCACCTGGCGAGCAAGAGAACTCTTCCAGTCGACCTCACCTGGGAGCAACACCAAATCTCCTAGGGCCACAACCAGAGCCTCACTCCTTTTCCGACTAAGTACCAGACTCATAATGGCAAGACATCATCGTTATCCTGCAAGGTCTGGTCTTTGAGATGCAACAAGGCCTGGATGACCTCCAGTTTCAACTGGAAATCATTGATTGAAATGGCTCGGGGCTCCTGCAAATGCTCTCCACTTTGCAGGGGGTTTACCACTGTACACCAGGAGCAGGCAAAGTCGCAATGGAAGGAAACAGAGATGACTCGGGGGATGGAGGAGTAGATGTTACAGGGGTTGGCGATGAAGACGATTCGAGCCTTTCCATGCATGTGGCAATGGATTAGGGAGGTACACGTGTTGAAGAGGAAGTGTCTGGCAATGGTATCGACGCAGAAACAACCATGCACGAGGCCATGGAGGAGAGTGGCACATTAGCCGAAGCTGGAAGGGAGGAGGGCGATACGGGCGCTCCCATGCACGAGCACACAAAGTGGGGGGGGACAATCGTCGAAGAGGAATTTGTGGACCCGACGAACTTTGCCACCTCCCAATTCGCATGGTCGTGCTTCAGGCCAACAACATGACCAACACAGGTGTCCTCATGTCATTTTAACCAAATGTTTGACTTTCTTTTTCCTCATGGAGCCCAGGACGAGGCTTGATATTTTGTTTATTTGTTTAAGTTTTTATGTTTAAGTTTTATCATTTCTAAGACTCGTAGCTTAAAACATTTGCCTTTACTATTAACGGCTGGCTGAACTCGTTTCCCCTTGGGGTAGTTCAGTTATTACAGTTGGATGACTTTTGTAACTCTGGATTTTTGAAGGATTTTTATACCACTCTTACTTTTAAAACAAATAAAAAAAATTCCAAAATACTGGAATGGTTTATAAATAAAAAATAACCAAATGATTTATATATAAATTAAAATACAAATATACATAATAATTTATTATGTTTAACATAAATATTGATATAATCTCATAAACCAAACAATAATCAAAGGAAAAGTTTGATCATCTTTTCATATCTCCACATCTTTTCATATTCTCCACATCTTTTAAAACAAAAATATAATATAATTAATTATATAAATTTAATATATATAAAACATTCAAAGTTTAACAACTTCCTTAAATACTAAATGTTATTTTAACAAAGAAAATCAGTCTTACAATAATTTACAAACATAAAACAACAAAAACCAAATTCTATTTGGATGAACCTGCAGCTAAACATAAATGCCCCATTATACTAGATTTAATTTTAGAACTTTAAACATCCACTAAAAGCAAAACAACCTTTGATACAATATGAAAACCGAAAAAACATATACACATAAATGCCCCATTATACTAGATTCAATTTTAGAACTGTAAACATCCACTAAAAGCAAAACAACCTTTGATACAATATGAAAACCGAAAAAACATATACAAAACAAACAACATTTCCTCATTTAAAAACAGTTTACCATTGTCATGGCACTGGACTTGTATACAAAAATAATGCATTGACATGGCACTGGTTTTGTATACAAAAATAATGAGCTGAAAGAAAATATAAAAGTAGTTTACCATTGACATGGAACTGGTTTTGTATGCAAAAATAATGAGCTGAAAGAGTTTACCATTGACATTGCACTGCAAAAATAATGACCTGAAAGAAAATATTACAAAGATTCTGAACAATCATATGCAAAACCATCAGCGTTTCCTGCATCTTTTGCAAAGAAACATATCTTGCAAGAGAGAAATATGACCTAAAAAAGTGTAATAGCCACGCACAACCCATTTCACTTAGAGCAACTACCAATACAAATGTACTTGGAAAGCTTTGTGGGGCGCCTTCGTGGTGGAGGGTTCATTAACTCACCTTCAGGCTTCATGTCAGGTCTGGGTTCAAAGGCCATGTTGCAGTGAAAAGGCCCGGTGAAAGGACAGTTTGGCAGCCGACTCCATGAACCTTTACCGATATCGTAAATAAGCACCTCTTTACTCGTGGGATACGGTCTGAAGTACAGAAAATCACCAATTCCCGCGCACTTAAACGGCTCATCGCGATAATGGCGAAACTTTACAAATTCATGTTGAATATGCGGAGGCATCCTTGCAATTTCGTTCCATGAGGAATCCCCGTCCTTCACTTTCTTAAACTCCCACAAAATTACTTTCTCTGAAGCGGTCATTACATTTTCAATCGTCCTGTTGACTGCGATCCCTGCGATTAAGATCCGCGAGCCGCATGTGAATAGCTTAGACCAGATTACAGACTGACCGTAACGTAGCTGAGGCAGTGCCGCAAAAGTGGAGATCCCCTCTCGCATGTTGAACCCCACAATGCCCATGCGAGGATAGGTTGTCTCAATGTAGAAGAAACCGTCATTGGAAAAAACCAGGTGATTGTTCCGGACGGATTGATTTACCACTAACCTCTCTTGCAGGTGTCCTGCGGTCCTCCATGATTTCTCAGAGGAATCGTAGATTTCGACTATTGGTCCCCGTCCATTAATCCGGATGCCGCGTGATCTGCCCACTGCCACCACTCTGTATGTCTCGCCCTCGGCGCCCTGGACAATGCCCTGGGCCAAGATGGTCGTTATGGATGACATGGCGGGGAGTCTAAATGACCTCCTTGTGAGAGGATTGCAGACAATATTTTTGGGGGCTAAATGAAAACTGCGGCTGAAGGCCATGGTGGGTAAATAAATACTGCGGCTGAAGGTCACCAAGAAAAGACCTGATATCGAACCATAGAAATGAAAAGATTTACCTCTATTTTGTGGCTTTTCGTCATCAAGAAGAAAGGAAAAGGAGGGGCAAGTCTTCCAAGTCTGCGTGGAGAAGCAGTATGCTGGGAAAGGCAGTCGCAAGTCGGGATTGTAGAAAATTAGCATCGAGCTCTTGTTGCGTGGATGATCTTTCATCCATAAACTAGTTATGAATTTGGTAGAAGTAAAAAGGGCATTCCATTCCTTGCACACACTGCGACATCTGCATAGACATTCAAGGGACAACCATGACAATGTTTCCTCTTTTAAATGGTCGGGCAAGTTAGACCAACCATTCGAGCACTCCTGTTCTACCATTTCGATTGACTGAATTTAAACCTAACCTGATCAATATCTGAGAATTCTGGGAATACAGCACCTGTTAGGAATATCTGAGAATGCTGGGAATACAACACCCGTTAGGAATATTTGAGAATTCTGGGAATACATCACCCCTTGCTTTTACTTAGAGGCACATTATAATGGAGTATCATTTGTTACGTGTAATTAATGGGCACATTAATCGGGGCTACCAAAACCATGGATTCTAAAACCATGGGTTTCAAAACCATCACTTTTGACCTAAAATGGATTTAACTCATTTACTCTCACCTAGTCAAGTTTAATTCAACATTCCCCCTTTAAACTTGACTTGGGTAATTATCCTATCCTACCCCACTCAAAGTTTAAGTATTCTCCCTATCACCTAGGTTCTAGGTTAAGGGAATCAGGTATGTCTGGGAGCACTTAGATTCTCCCGTAGACTTATGCCCATTTACACATGTAATTCTCCATTATAACAATAATACTTTTTAAAATTTATTTAGTGTTGTGATTGGATTTCGGACTCTTTTTTGATAGTTAAGAGGTTTGACTCCTTAATCAAGGTCAACAATTTACCCTATTTACATAAATGAAGTAATTACGCCGAAAGGCGTATACCTATTGACAGTGGAAACAATTAATCACCTTTTAATTATAAATTTCAATCTTAGGGTTGGCAATTGAAAACACTGGCATATTCTTCGTTGTCCTCTCTAATCAATGGATGAGATTTTGATAAATTAACTTCCACTCATTTATAAAGACGTACGTTTATGTGATTACTTTTTCACATTTACTAAATAAGATTAAAGAATTACTTGATCACCACCAGATTGCCACGTGGATTATGAACTGTGCCGTTTTTTCTGTGTGTTTTACTGTGCGCTGTCATTTTTTTTTACCGGGGCGGGCACGTGGATGTAGCAATTGGGACAACATATAAACTGAAAGGTAAACCCTAAATATCAAAGCAATCGGGACAATGCAATGCCATGGTACGCAACTTAACTCATATATATATATATATATATATATATATATATATATATATATATATATAGTTTTTGTGCCGGATGACAGGGTTAATAAATTTTATATAGCAAAGATGGATATAGCAATTTTTTTTTACAAACCCTAATTAGAGTTTATATTAAAATTAGGTTTAATAAATTAAAGATGTCTTTCGGCGTTCATCAGCCACATTATGTGGCTGTGCTAGTATAACCTACATTTTCTATTAAAGTTTCTAAAAATTTAATAATAATAATAATAATAATTTAAAATATATATAATTTTTAATTTACAAAAAATAAAATTAATTTAAAAATTTAAAAGAAATGTTGTAATTATAGTATGAACATTTTTTTAGGACTCTCTTATTTTGTGGAGGTGGAGGTTTGGCTCCTTAATTAAAGTCTACAATTTACCCTATTTACCATAAGGAGAAGTAACCTAACCTCAATATTTTTCATTAAAGTTTCTAAAAATTTAATAATAATAATAATAATAATAATTCAAATATATATATATATATATATATATATATATATTTTAATTTTCAAAAAATAAAATTAATTTAAAAGTTTTAAAAAAGTGTAATTATAGTATGAACAATTTTTTTCAACTTAGTGGATCACATCACATTGAATAGAGTAATTAAGTTGTGAGATAGTTGGTCATGAGGTTTAATACAAGATATATTAAGTGAAATTATTTTCCAAATTTAATAGGAAGTTTAATAGAATTTAGGGTTTGATTTAATTGATGGAAATTTTGATCATAATTTTTTTTTTTTAATTTATTTTAAAAGAATCTAAATTATTAGAATTTAAAAAAAATCATGAATATAAAATTTTTCTTTTAAAATTTTTAATTTATTTTAAAAGAATCTAAATGATTAAAATTTCAAGAAAAATTAATCGAACAATTAAAAACTTTATTTCACTAAAAGAAATAAACTAATAAAAAAAAAATATTCTCCTTTTAACTCATTATTATTAACCTTCAAAATTAGTTAAAAGATATTGAATCTCATAATTGTCTAAACATTTTTTCACTAAACAAATAAAAAAATTAGTTATGCCCATTTACATGTAATTCTCCATTATAACAATAATACTTTTTAAAATTTATTTACTGTTGTGATTGGATTTGGGACTCTTTTGATCGTTAAAAGGTTTGACTCCTTAATCAAGGTCAACAATTTACCCTATTTACATAAATGAAGTAATATAACCTACTTTTTCCATTAAAATTTCTAAAAATTTAATAGTAATAATAATAATAATAATTTAATATATATATAATTTTTAATTTCCAAAAAATAAAATTAATTTAAAACTTTAAAAGAAATGTTGTAATTATAGTATGAACTTTTTTTTTTTTAGGACTTTCTTATTTTGTGGAGGTTTGGCTCCTTAATCAAAGTCTACAATTTATCCTATTTACCATAAGGAGAAGTAACCTAACCTCAATATTTTTCATTAAAGTTTTTAAAAATTTAATAATAATAATAATAATAATTATATATATATATATATATATATATATATTTTAATTTTCAAAAAATAAAATTAATTTAAAAGTTGTAAAAAAGTGTAATTATAGTATGAACAATTTTTTTCAACTTAGTGGATCACATCACATTGAATAGAGTAATTAAGTTGTGAGATAGTTGGTCATGAGATTTAATACAAGATATATTAAGTGAAATTATTTTCCAAATTTAGTAGGAAGTTTAATAGAATTTAGGGTTTGTCTTAATTGATGGGAATTTTGATCATAATTATTTTTTTTTTAATTTATTTTAAAAGAATCTAAATTATTAGAATTTAAAAAAAAATAATGAATATAAAATTTTTCTATTTTAAAAGAATCTAAATTATTAGAATTTCAAGAAAAATTAATCGAACAATTAGAAACCTTATTTCACTAAAACAAATAAACTAATAAAAAAAAAATTATTCTCCGTTTAACTCATTATTATTAACCTTCAAAATTAGTTAAGAGATATTGAATCTCATAATTGTCTAAACATTTTTTCACTAAACAAATAAACTAATAAAAAAATTAAATTTATTCTTTTTAACTCATTCTTATTGAGTATGCTCAAAATTAGTTATGAAAGTTGGAAACTCATCATTGTGGATTCAAAACCTTAAAATATCATATACTAAACAAATAAACTAATAAAAAAAAAAATTATTCACTTTTTAACTCATTCTTAGTGAGTATGCCCAAAATTATTAGTTCCGACAGTTGGAAGCTCATCATTGTGAATTCAAAACCTTAAAATATCATAATGATATTTGGAAGTTAATCACTCTCTTCAAAAATCTCGACAAGGGATTTCCTACTAATCCTAAATGTTTCTTAATTATTATTAAATAAATTTATTTATCCATATAATGCTAGTTCATTCTTGAGTACTCAAAATCTATTAAATTTTGCAATGGTGTCCAAAATTTAGTTTTAAATGTACCAATATGAAATTCCAAAAGTGTAAAATCAAATTCCTAAGTTGTTAATATCACATTCCAAAAGTACAAAATCAAAGTTTTAAATGTATCGATTCCAAAAGTATAAAATCAAATTTAGAAAGTGTCAATATCATATTCCAAAAGTAGAAAATCAGAATTTGAAAGTTCCTAAAAGTGTCTATATAAATTCTTAAAATTGAAAAATCATATTCCAAGAATGCAAATATGAACCAATTTTATAGTATTGGAATTTGATATTGGCACTTTTGTAACTAGATTTTGCACTTTAAAACCCACAATTTTGGACTCTATAAGCATTGATCTTGTCTTTAAATGAACTTAGACTTGAATTAAACCAAATTTAATGAGATTGGGATGGTTTATCTTGCTACTTTTGAAAACCTAGTGATTCACAGAGGTTAGGCTATTGTGTAATATTCGACATATAAATCTTGAGAAGGTCTTATGGAAGGTTGTTGCCCTTCACCTTAGTCTTGAATGAAGGGTGACCATTACTGCCTATAGATAAGTGGAGGAAAGCTCCCTCGAGTGAGGATCATGGAGGCACCAAGGTGTAATGGTAGAGGCGGGATGAGTATAGGGGTCATGTTAGTCCTTGACTTATCTCTCCCTCTTGGATGGGGTTGGCTCTACTTCTCTCTCGCACTCCACCACCCTGCCTTCTCTAGGAATGAGACCTATAAGGAGTGGATTTTCATCATAGTCACCCATCGAATTATCAGTCCTACTGGCCTAACCATCCCAAGGGAGAGAGGAAAGTTGAGGCATGGCCCATCCTGGTATAGTTTAGCAGCTCGAAAGAGACGAGTGCAATAGCTGGAATGTGCCATGTCCATAGCTCGAACTCAATGCTTGGAGAAGCCAAGAACTCCGCCAATGGCATATGTCGAGGAGGAGATTCTGGAGGAACCCATCCAGGTTCCTCCAGAATCGCTTGTCTTCACAGTTAAGGATGATTTGAAGTTCCCCAACCACAACACAGCAAGAACAAGCACCCAGGCTACCATGGAGGGGGGCATGTGTATAGTTGAGGAGGAATTCCTAGGCAAATTCCTCCACTTGGATTCAAATGCATCAATTTAGGACACCAACAACTAAATTGGGATAGAGGCGGAGGTAGTCAAGGTGGTGGACATGGGAACTACGTAGGAGGAAATGGACGTCGCATTGGAGGGCCACCCAGTATTGTCGCCTCCACTGCTCACTGCGCTTCATAAATTATGCCCTGCTCCGCCACCTTTCTTCAACTCGAAGTAGCTCGAGCTCATCTTTGAGATAAGAAGCTAGATGGCAGACTAAATCCACTGGTACACCCTCATGAGTCAGCGTATCAACATGATTTATGATCCATTCTCGAATGCACCGGAAACCCAACATTGTTTGACCTGTATGAGGCCTTTCGTGCTCCAGCCCAGGGATGACATTTTCACCAAAACTCTGGACGACATACCCCCAGGTGATAATGTGTAATTCTTGGTTCTTTGCTATGGATACCTCACAAAATATATGCCCATCTCTCTGTACTAGAACGATGCAACTTTACAATTGTGTTCTCTTTATTCAATTGGTATTTTATCTTAGATGCCTGGAACTATTCTGTAAGAACATGAATACACCACCTGCTCTAGTTTCCATATGGGAGGGAATATGGTGGATAGATATTTCGTCTAAAAGTATCACAATCTACCACCTATTTCAACTTTTTCTAATTTGGCGGAACAGGTGGCAAATTGATGACATGTTGAATTTTTGTACTACAAAAGCACAGTAATAGGAAACACCTTTTTATTTAAAAAACAAAAGTTTAAATAAAGATATAGAAGATTGTAAATCTTCATGTTACACACTCAATATATGATCTGCAACATAAACTTCTTAACATGATCTTCAAGTGTCTCTAATTTGAGTGTAAATCTCTAAATTTTCAAGTGACTCTAATTTGATTGTAAATATTCAAGCTACACATTCATTAGATGACCTGCAAGACAAATTTCTTAAGATGATGTTTAAGGAAATCTAATTTATCTCGGTCAAATTTGGGCAGCAGGAGGTTTGCATGTTTTAGTGAAGGATGTTACTACCTAGGTAGAGTGAAATAATATTTTGTTAACCAAACCATTTGGTGGTTTATCCTATGTTATCTATATCATTTAGTATCAGAACTAAAATCTGAAGACCTAGAGGAAAAAGTGTGGTTTGAAGTGTGAGGAATATAATGTAAGGGTTCAAGAATTTTTTTCAAAGAATAAAAATCCAAGTCATCGAAACTAATTAGGTAGGTATCTTCTTCGATATGGTGAATTAACCTACTAGCTTTTGTATGACTAGGAAATTGATGTACAAGGAGAAATTATCCAATTTGGAAAGCAGAGAACTTAAGCCTACAAGTTCAACTTGACAGTGGGACAAAAAAAATTCTAGGTTATCAAGGTTATCCTTCATTTCCTAGAAGTTAGGTTATGAATTAGGAGTTAGGCTTGGTTCACCTTTACTGGAGTTGGTTAGGTAATGTCTTGTGSTTATTTTTGTTTTTAAGAATCTATGTAGTAAATAATTAAAACTATMWMCCATACCAACTATGATACTTTATCCAAAGAAGGTATCTAATTATACATTCTACGTTTGAATAGTAAAATGCTCGAGTGTATGACCAACGTTGCGTTTTATGTTTAAATATTAAATCTTAAATCTTAAACACAATTCTAATCTAAACAGATAATGCAATTGTAAATTACAAGTACCTATATAGGTTTTAAGAACTGGAACCAACGAATATCACTTCTATTAATAAAAAAAGTTTAATGTTTTCTTAATAACATAAATTTCTAAATAAAAAGGAAGATAAAATGTTGAGACTATGTTTAATCATTGTGTGTAACCACTATTGACTTTCAAAATTGTCATCTTTTCACAACCATTCCTTTAAATTTTAAATCCCTTTCTTTCTTACCCATAACCTTGTTTGATTCCATTTTAACGCTTACATGTGGGATTATGTTTGATTCTATTTTAACGATTACATGTGGGATTATGATCAATATTTTTGAATGCATTTATTTTAATATTTTAAGTGAATTTATGATTAAATATTATAAAAATAACATTCTTTCACTTATCTTGGAAACTTGGGTTAGTTTGCTCGTCCTTTTAGGAGACAAAAAAATTCCATAATGGATCCATATTTTAATATCCATGATCTCGGTTCTCATGATGTTTGTGTTAAGTAACAACTATTTAAAATTTTCTCCACAAACAATCTCAATCACCCATAATGTACTTTAAGAGTTATCATCAATTTATCATGTGCAGTCAGTGGCTACGAGAACTTAAAATTTGGTACTAACATAGATTTTACCACTCTCTTCAAGTCTGTATGGTCAAATTTGAATTTTCTCTTCACCTATTGAATATTTTCTATCGATTTGGGATAAATAATGAAATATCTTTGATGAAGAACAATCATGAAATATTTGTTATCAAATATTTTAGAGATATTCGAGGGAATATTTTTAGAGATATTACTTGCTAATTATTAGAAAATGGTTCTAACTACATGAGATATATGTAGATCTGAATTTATTTTTTGCTATAATAGTTTTTGCATAAATAAGAGTTCCTTCTCGATTGAAAAGAGAGGACTTTTGAAACTGTAAAATGCAGAATGAAACAATCTTACTCGAATGGTGGTAGCTAATCTCTGGGAAGAGATGTGGTGGGTATGCACATTTATCTGAGCCCCTTACAATGAGGCCTTCAGGCCTTTTTAGCATCAAGAAGAAATAAGAAAATCCTAGACATCCAAAAACCTAACACTAGGAGATGAAGTGTGAAAAGTCATGTGGGCCCCAATGGGGTAAGTTTGTACATCAACTTCCCAGGGCCATAACTTTTGGATATGATATCCATTTTAGGCGCACGATATCCCATTGGAAAGGTCTATCTTAGGATAAGACATTTTTCCATTACACTCTAAATCTATCTATAGTATGACTATGGCGAGCCCAAAAAACCTTGTTTAATACCTCAAAACGGCCCCAGAAGTTTAGGATCTGAAAAAATAGAAAAAACTCCAAAGATGAAAACTATATGTGAGAGAATTGGAAGAGGTGGGTGGCAACCGATATCCATCTGGATCAATCCTCCACCCTCAGGAAAAAATGTTCTTCATTACATTGATTTCCCCCAACATATGAGGAAATGACTGTTGAATTTTTCCATGGGCGATCCACTTGCCTTTTTGCAGGAATTTCCCCATTTTGAAAAAACGATAAAGTTGAAGCTTTTGTTGGCAAGTACCCTTGACTTGTGTGTCCATCATCGGATCAGTGGATGCATGTTCCATGCAGTCGGGGTTGAGCTTTGTCGGTGTCAACTATTTTTCTATCTCTAGGTGTCCAATAATGGTGGAAACTATGGCCGAAGGAGGTCCACATTAAAGATTGGGTGCAAGCCAAGGAAGGGCTGAATGTTGAGCTCAAAATAAGTGTCACCCACAACCATGGTGACGGTGTAAGGTCCATAGTGGAATGGCTGAAGCTTCCAATGGGTTCCTGTAAGGTGTTTTTTTTTTAAATGAAACAAAAATTTATCGCCCACTTGAAACTTCTGGGAAACCTAGTGTTGAGCATGGAATTGCTTGTACTTAGCATTGGACTTCTAAAAAATATCATGAACCTATTGGTGGATGTGTTGGATTCGTTCAATGAACCGAGTGGCTTTTTTGGCTTCGGTTTGACCATGGGACGATTCTTCCTATGTGGATGCAAGGGGTAGTGCAACGTCCATGGGAACCAATGCTTCAAAACCAAACCCCACCTGAAAGGGGTTGTGGTCAGTTGATCTATATATGGCTCTATTTTAACTATGCTAAAAACATGGAAGACTCTCATTCCATGTGCCTCGATGTTTGGAATTGTGCATTCACAAGATGTGCATAGTCATCCTATTGATGACTTCGGTTTCACCATCTGTTTGGGGGTAGAAGGTCATGGATTTGGTGAGCTTGGTGTCCAGTCGTGACTAGAGGCTCGACCATAATTTTCTCAGTAACTAGTTTTCCCAATATGAGATGGTTGTCTATGCTATCAAAAAATGTACCCACAATCGTTCAAATAATATCTTGGAAGTCGCCTTCGTTGTGATGTTCTTCTTGCAGGAGGCCATAATCGTCATCTTGGAAAATCGATCAATAACCATGAAAACACAGTCATTTGCCTGCTTGTTTGAAGTAAGTACTGACATGTATTCCATCGAGATTGATTCCCAGGGCATGTCGGGAGTAGGAAGAGGGGTGTACATGATTTTTTTCTTAATGGATGGTTTGGAAATGGAGCAGGTCATGTACGACCTCATATACTTGTTGACATCCTATCGACGTTTTCGCTAATAGAAATGTTGTTGCAATAATGTCACTGTATTTTCTATGTTGAAGTGTCCTGCCACCCGACTGTAGTGATATTCCTAAATTATCTTCGCTCACATGCTTGATGGGACACAGGGATGGCCCAAATGGCACGATAACCCACTCGTCCTGAAGATGGAAATCAATGGCAACTATGTTTTTTCCCAACATATGGTAGGTAGTGTTCATGGTTGAATCTGTTAGGACTGAAATAGAAACCTCATGCGGATGTAAATCCCCATTTGTTTTTATAGAGGTGGTACTCCTCTTTAGATTTTCTTGAGTTTTTTGAATATTCAAAATCTGGGACTTGACACAAGTTCGTCGTAGTAATTCAAAGACAAATAAATATAGTGAGTAAATAAAATGAAAATGGTTTTGCTTTACTTTAAAGAAAAGTTCCTCAAAACGGACCATGAACCCCACACATCACACGTTTAAAGCAAATAAGAAAAATTTCCTCACATCCATCATAGTTTAAGATAAATATTTCTGATCACATAAAAACAAAAGAGGATGATCCACATGCACAAGAGAACTTTAATAGAGTGGATACATGGGAAGATCAAATAAAGATAATGATAGATCAACCTCAAATAATTTATATTCTTAAAATAGGGTTACAAAGCATAGTCGAGATTGTTCCCAAAGTAGTTCTCTTGAATATTTCAAAAAATATATAGTCTGTTACGTATTCTTGAAAATGTAAATGTGTTTGTCTTAGAGACATGGATTGGGGCTCCCACAGACCATAAAGAAAATAATACAAGAAATAATTTTTTAAAAATAGGACGGTGGGTGGTAGAAGGATCAACAAGACCTGGTAAGAAGAAAAAGGAATTATCTGTCTTGGATTAAACCTTTCTAGTGAACGAGTTGGAATAACTGGATGAAGGACCTAATAAAGAAAATAAGTATGTGATCAAAGTAAACTTACTATGAGGGTCGCTCATTTCTTCATTTACTCATTGATGTCCTTTTATCGTTTTCATCAACAATTACAGGAACCATCTCAATTGTTTCTGATCCTTCATTTGTCAATTTATCGATAGCCTTCTTGAACCATTCCTTGATGTAAAATTTCATATGTTCCACATTGATTTCATTGTATATTTTAATATTGAGAAACTCACCCTCCAAGTCTCAGATATCCATGGAAATTCCATGTAGTACTTCTTCAGTATCCCATTTTTTTACAGAGTAATCCACTAACAAGTTATCTATGGTGTTCTCATCGTAAACAATTATGTGATATAATTTTTCAATTGAAAATACTTTAAAAATGTCAACCTTCTCATTGAACTGTTTTTTTGTTAAGGACAACGAGTTGAGGATCAACTTGGGATCTGGGACTTTGTTAGTGATTACGGCTAGGTCCACCTCCGTGAGCCTTTTGAATAGTTATTCTCTCCTTGTTATGTCTTGGTTGCACATATGAATGATGTTGTTCTAGTTATTTATTTTATCTTTCCAGGAAGAATTCACCTACCTGATCCGACTTGGATAGGGAAAGACCTCCTCCCTTATCTTTAGCTCTGACATGTTGGTAACTTTAATACCAAATGGTACCATAGCATAAAGGTAGAAACATTCTTCATTTTTTAGGTTGGGTTGTAGATATTCTAGGAAGGCATGCACCCTCGATCCAAAAGAAACCATTCTTTTTTAAATTTCCCAAGCTTTTGTAATTAGTGCTATTCTTCCTCTTGTAGAATATTCTTGTTGTTCTTCCTTACAGGAAGTTAATGGGAGATTTCATTTTTTCTTCTTGGGGGGTTCTTTTCACCTCCTCCACCTGAACTATTGTTGATTACCTTTTTGGATGGGTAGGTCACTGGAGAACTGCTCTGAGGTGTTGAAGTCTTGGGAGTAATAGTTGGGGACTAGGCACTCTTCTCACTAAGACCTTTTCCTCTCTGTTTATACAATTCATTGGTAGTGATTATTGTCTCTAAGTCATCAACAATGCAGGTAGGATCTCCCAGTTTATTATCTTCTTCTCCTAGAACTCTATCGATAACTAAACTGCTAAAATCCATTGTTAACATATGTTCCACAAAGATTCCATTAGGGTCAAACCCTCTAATATTTTCAGTATACTTGAGATTCAATTTTTGGAATTGGTTTGCGAATTCATCAATTTTGTTCATATTTATGAATACAAAATCCCCAACTTTCCAAGACAAAGGTATGAATTGTTTTTATTCGTTTTTCATGAAAAAAGTGCAACCAAAAGTTGTATAACCAAAAGTGCATTTTGTTAGATATATGGCATGGAAGAAACTAAGGATTTTCCTTAGAACGAAAATCTTGATAACGTCCTAATCTTCCATTTGCTTCAAAGTTCCCTTTTTGTCTAGAAATTTACTGGCCTGAGTGGATATTCATCGGGTATCCTTTCCGAACAACAATTTTTTAAGAAAAAATACAAAGTCATTGAAAACTTCATAAAAAATGTAGGGAAGCTTTGTGCCTCCACAAATCTTGATACCAAAAGGTCATGGGGTCAAATTCACAATTCACCTTCTTGCATATAGACAATCTCAGGAAATGAAAGAAATGTGCTATTGCGAAAGCCAAATAAGAAGACATAAATAATTTCTTATGATTTTTATACAGTGAAAATTTGGAAGAGATTTCAATGGAAATCAACTTCCCCCAATCGAAAGTGACTTTCTCCTTAAAAATAAAATATAAGATGTAAAGAATCATATGAGATATACTAACAATATTTTCTTGGCCTGTAACTCTGGTGAATAATAAGGTAATTTCCCGAAATGAGTTTTTGAGCAAGATGACATGTGATCTAGTAATATCTTCAGGGATGGTCGTGGGATTCGCCAATAATTCAGGTAAGAGATCCATCTCGTTGTCGTGTTTTTTCAATAAGTGTCTGCAATCTTCACCTTCGAAGCTGAGTGTTGGCTCTGGGAGTCTCAACATTTTACAGAAGACTTGAGTGAAAGAGAGACGACAGAATGGTATTGGAGTTGAATCATCCACTGGTTTGGTATATACATCTCAGTGCACTAGGAAACCAACTCCTTGTAGTAAAAAACTTCAGGAACGCAACCTGCACGAGTAATTTCGAGTGTCCAAATTACTTCATTATAAGAAGAAGGGGATGAATAATAAGAGTACGCTCTAGACCACTGAAAATTTTGGTCCTTTTGTCAAAAAATGTTCAAAGTATCTTTGTAGAAATTTTGTCAAGCTGCTTCTTCCATAAGTTGACGGGAGCGTTCTTTTGATCCACATAATAATTGAAATGAGGACTTGGGAGATATAATATAATCTTCCACAAATCATGCTTTAATGTGGTTTCATGAGAAATCTCCTTGATCACTACGCCTATTAATGACAATATTTATAGGACCTCCACAATGAGTTATTAGCATTAAACGATACTAAATGTGTATTGGGAAAACTACTAAGGTGGCGGGGATGGACGCGAGAAAAGAGGATTTAGGATTTTTGTGAGTCCGCGAAGCCAGGAACCCACGAACACGCGATTGCAGAATGTCGCAAATTGGATAAGTATTGTGATGCGGTCGGACGAACTCAACATGGGAGAAATGAGATACTTGGAAGCTCGAGGAGTCCAATGGTCAAAATGTAGATAACAGATATTTTAGATGAAAAATGTGTATCATGGAACATGGGATATGAGAGTTTTACCTCGCCAACCCAGGAACCCACAACTGCAGAAACAAATAAGTATGGGATAATGTGGTGGTCGGTCGGACTCAATATGTGAGAGTGTGGATTGAAGATGAGGATTTGAGAGTCCTCCAACCTGGGAACCTATGAACCCGTCATTTTGAAAAAATGACTAAGTATAAAATCTACAAAGGGAGAAAATAAGGGAAAAAAGGAAAAGGGAAAATTGGATAAGTATAGAACAGGGAAAAGAAAGGGAGAAAAGAAGTTGGGAAAATAAAAAAGGGGAGGGAAATTTTGTAAGCGTAATTGATCTCAACAACAGGATCCAACATTTGGATGATAACCCCCTGTGGGTTGTCAAGAATAAAAAATATCTTGTGACCGAGCGATTCCGCCCATTGTGTTATGGAGTTATAGTAAGAATATACAAACTGAAAAAATAAAATTATGTAAAATAAGAATGAGAAAGTTCGAGGAGAAGAAACCTTTGAAATGTTCCTTGTTGATAGGAAGCATTAATATTTTACCCTTCATGTCTTGGAGCATATAGGATTTAAAACCCAATATCTTCTCGACGACGTATGGTCCAATCCATACTACTTCAAACTTTGTATGCATGGACAATTTATCCTTGGCCTTGTTCCAAAGTTTCACCATCTCTCCCTTCTATACATTATTTACACTTATGCTCTGATCAAATTATGTTTTGATGCTTTGCTGCCTCTAAGAAGTTTAATTCAGGGATTTTCATTTTTCCTCTTCCAACTTCAAAACTGTTTGATTCTCCTTTGGATGGGTGAATTGTCTTCCATATCTTTGGTATTAACCATAGAGATCAATGAATTGAACTCGAGTCTAATAATAATTTTTTATTTCTTCCCATAAACCAATAGATATGGAGACATCACGGTGCTATCCTTTGGATTCGTTATGCTTGCCCATAATGCATCCGTCAGCTTCAGATGCAAATTCCTTTGGTTCTTGTCAATGATTTTCTTCACTATTCACACAAGTGTTTTTTGTGTGGATTCGGCAAGGCCATTACCTTGTGGATAATAATTCAGTGATTGACCCATGATGATTCCATATTCTCGATAAAACTCTATAAACTTCGACCCAATCAAAATCGAACCATTGTATGCGATAAATTTATCAAGAACACCAAATATCGATAGAATACTGTCTTTGAGGAATTTAATCATCTCTTTAGAATACACCTTCTTTAATGCCACCGCCTCTTTCCATTTCATGAAATAATATGTACCTGTGAGGATGCACATATGCCCTTTTCTATTCTTTGGATTAATTGTCCTGACAACATCGAGTCCCCATTGGCATAATGTTTGCTCCACAATTACGGGTTGTAAGGGCATTGCAGATCTCTTCATCTTTCCTGAAAGATGCTAGTAGGACACACATTTCCTTATCATGGAATACGAGTCTCTGAACATTGATGGCCAGTAGAATCCAACCCTTATTATCTTGTGGCCGGTGTAAGTAGGGGAAAATTATCCACATCATATTCCTTAATGGAATTTTCTTATCAGTTCTCAGCCTTTATTTTCATCAACACATCTCACTAGTATACTGTCATAATTTCTCTTGAACAGTATGTCAGCAATCAACACATATTGGTTCACCTTAATCTTTAATGTTCTTCTCTCCTTTGATTTCATGGTGACAGGAAACTCCCCTAACCTTAAGTAAAATATAATTTTTTTGTACCATTCTGAATCAACTAATGGTTCTCCGACTAATATTGAAATCATCCCTTTGACTGAATCTCCATTCGTGATGATCTTTCATAAACCTTGTCCTTTGATTTCCTTTAAAGTTTTAATCTTGATATCATATTATTGTATCTTTTCCAACCATTTATTCCATTTTCCTTCTCTCAATTGTTGATTTAGAAGCATCTTCATTGGTGATGAAAGAACATAAGCAATAATATGGGATTTTAATATATACGTCTGAAAGTGCGCTACTTCTTTTACAAGATCCAAGGCTTGCTTGTCCAGTTTTCAATACCTCAACTCATAGTCGTGTAGGGTTTTTCTCATAAAAATGATTGGGAGTTCTTCTCCTTTGTAGTCAGGAACAAATCTTCGCACAAAATTGATTTTTCCGAAGAAATAATGGACACCATTTTTGGATGTGAGGAGGTTGAGCTCATTTATTTCTTTAACTCTTTCGAGGTCTATGTAAATCCATTCCTTGCATAAAATATGGTCCAAACATTTCCTTGAGTCACCGTGAAAAATAATTTTTTTGGATTTAGAGATAGACCATATAGTCTACATCTTTCAAAAACCTTTCTGAAATGATGGATGTGCTATCCCTTTTTTTTTTAATGCACCGTCAAGTAATCTTGATAGTCTTCCATAGACTTTCCTATCAACTTGATGAATGCATTAACCCATTCAATGCATGAGCCATGGCCCTTTGGAAATTGGATCCAACATTCTTCAAACCAAAGGGTGTCTAGCATATGCTTATGTCTCCCACGGTGTGATAAATGGTGTCTTTTCCCTGTCTTCCTCGGTCACCAAGACATGGTTATACCCAGAAAAACCATCCAACATGGACATGAATGCCAATCCAGTAACTTTTTGTAGAATAAACTCCATAATAGGTAAAGGAAAATTATCCTCTATGCTTGCTTTATTAAGGTCTCTGAATTCAACACACATCCTCATCCAAATGGATCTTGAAAGGCTCAATACTTAAAGTTCTCATATGCTCAAGAAAATGACATTATCGCGAACTTATCGTTGTAATATTTCTGGTGGCACAAACGGATCGAAAAATGGAGTATGTATGCAAAAGTTATCGCAATTTGAAGTTTGGGTCAAACAGGTAAAAATTCAACTGGTCAAGGGACACGTGGCATCGTCAGCGTGTAACACATGGAAGATTCTAAATTCAACAAGTGAAAGCCATCAAGTGATCACATGTGGTATCACTAGGTCATGAAAAGTGCCAAGGGTTCATGATGACAAGTGTCAAAGTTTTGATAGTCCATGTGGAAAAAGATTGGCCAACCATGGACTGACACATGGTCCAATCCAAGGGTGACACATGCCATCTTGACATGCCATCATGGTCAAGATCCGCGAGCTGCATGTGAATAGCTTAGACCAGATTACAGACTAACCATAACGTAGCTGAGGCAGTGCCGCAAAAGTGGAGATCCCCTCTCGCATGTTGAACCCCACAATGCCCATGCGAGGATAGGTTGTCTCAATGTAGAAGAAACTGTCATTGGAAAAAACCATGTGATTGTTCCAGATGGATTGATTTACCACTAATCTCTCTTGCAGGTGTCTCGCGGTTCTCCATGATTTCTCAGAGGAATCGTAGATTTCGACTACTGGTCCCCATCCATTAATCTGGATGCCGCGTGATCTGCCCACTGCCACCACTCTGTATGTCTCGCCCTCTGCGTCCTGGAAAATGCCCTGGGCCAAGATGGTCATTATGGATGACATGGCGGGGAGTCTAAATGACCTCCTTGTGAGAGGATTGCAGACAATATTTTTGGGGGGTAAATGAAAACTGCGGCGGAAGGCCATGGTGGGTAAATAAATACGGCGGCTGAAGGTCACCAAGAAAAGACCTGCTATCGAACCATAGAAATGAAAATATTTACCTCTATTTTGTGGCTTTTCGTCATCAAGAAGAAAGGAAAAGGAGGGGCAAGTCTTCCAAGTCTGCGTGGAGAAGCAGTATGCCGGGAAAGGCAGTCGCAAGTCGGGATTGTAGAAAATTAGCATCGATCTCTTGTTGCGTGGATGATCTTTCATCCATTCCATTCCTTTCACACACTGCGACATCTGCATAGACATTCAAGGGACAGCCATGACAATGTTTCCTCTTTTAAATGGTCGGGCAAGTTAGACCAACCATTTGAGCACTCCTATTCTACCATTTAGATTGACTAAATTTAAACCTAACAATATCTGAGAATTCTACTAATATAGAACCTGTTAGACCAACCATTCAAGAACTCCTGGTCCGGCAAGTTAGACCAACCATGTTTCCTCTTTTAAATGGTCCGGCAAGTTAGACCAACCATTCGAGCACTCCTGTTCTACCATTTCGATTGACTGAATTTAAACCTAACCTGATCAATATCTGAGAATTCTGGGAATACAACACCTGTTAGGAATATCTGAGAATGCTGGGAATACAACACCTGTTAGGAATATCTGAGAATTCTGGGAATACATCACCCCTTGCTTTTACTTAGAGGCACATTATAATGGAGTATCATTTCTTACATGTAATTAATGGCACAATACCCGACGCTACCAAAACCATCACTTTTGACTTAAAATGGATTTAATTGATTTACTCTCACCTAGTCAAGTTTAACTCAACATTCCCCCTTTAAACTTGACTTGGGTAATTATCCTATCCTACCCCACTCAAAGTTTAAGTATTCTCCCTATCACCTAGGTTCTAGGTTAAGGGAATCAGGTATGTGATTCTCCCGTAAACTTATGCCCATTTACATGTAATTCTCCATTATAATAATAATACTTTTTAAAATTTATTTAGTGTTGTAATTGGATTTGGGATTCTTTTGATCGTTAAGAGGTTTGACTCTTTAATCAAAGTCAACAATTTACCCCATTTACATAAATGAAGTAATATAACCTACATTTTTCATTAAAGTTTCTAAAAATTTAATAATAATAATAATAATAATAATAATTTTTAATTTCCAAAAAATAAAATTAATTTAAAACTTTAAAAGAAATGTTGTAATTATAGTATGAACATTTTTTAGGACTCTCTTATTTTGTGGAGATTTGGCCCCTTAATCAAAGTTTACAATTAATCTTATTTACCATAAGGAGAAGTAACTTAACCTTAATATTTTTCATTAAAGTTTCTAAAAATTTAATAATAATAATAATAATTCAAAAAATATATATTTTTTTAATTTTCAAAAAATAAAATTAATTTAAAAGTTTTAAAAAAAGTGTAATTATAGTATGAATTTTTTTTTTCAACTTAGTGGGTCACATCACATTGAATAGAGTAATTAAGTTGTGAGATAGTTGGTCATGAGATTTAATACAAGATATATTAAGTGAAATTATTTTCCAAATTTAGTAGGAAGTTTAATAGAATTTAGGGTTTGTCTTAATTGATGGGAATTTTGGTCTCCCAGGTGTAGGACAGTCGGTGGCGGAGTGTGTTGTTAAGCCACTCTTTGATGTTAAAGTCACCGGTTCGAAACCTGCGGGGACAAAAAATCCAACCATGTTAAGGGTTGGTGTGACTTAGGACGGGTGCGATCCCCGCACAAATTAACAAACAAACAAAAAATTGATGAGACTTTTGATCATAATTTTTTTTTAATTTATTTAAAAAAAATCTAAATTATTAAAATTTAAAAAAAATTAATGAATATAAAATTTTTCTTTTAAAATTTTTAATTTATTTTAAAAGAATCTAAATTATTAGAATTTCAAGAAAAATTAATCGAACAATTAGAAACCTTATTTAAATAAACTAATAAAAAAAATTTATTCTCTTTTTAACTCATTATTATTAACCTTCAAAATTACTTAAGAGATATTGAATCTCATAATTGTCTAAACATTTTTTCACTAAACAATTAAACTAATAAAAAAAAAAAAATTATTCTTTTTAACTTATTCTTATTAAGTATGCTCAAAATTAATTATGAAAGTTGGAAAATCATCATTATGGATTCAAAACCTTAAAATATCATATACTAAACAAATAAACTTATATATATAAAAAAAATTATTCACTTTTTAACTCATTCATATTGAGTATGCCCAAAATTAGTTATGACAATTGGAAGCTCATCATTGTGAATTCAAAACCTTAAAATATCATAACGATATTTGGATGTTCATCACTCTCTTCAAAAATCTCGACAAGGGATTTCCTACTAATCCTAAATGTTTCTTAATTATTATTAAATAAATTTATTTATCCATATAATGCTAGTTCATTCATATAATGCTAGTTCATTCTTGTGTACTCAAAACTTATTAAATTTTGCAATGGTGTCCAAAATTTAGTTTTAAATGTACCAATATGAAATTCCAAAAGTGTAAAATAAAATTACTAAGTTGTTAATATCACATTCCAAAAGTACAAAATCAAAGTTTTAAATGTATCGATTCCAAAAGTGTAAAATCAAATTTATAAAGTGTCAATATCATATTTCAAAAGTAGAAAATCAGAATTTGAAAGTTCCTAAAAGTGTCTATACAAATTCTTAAAAGTGAAAAATCATATTCCAAAAATGCAAATATGAACCAATTTTATAGTATTGGAATTTGATATTGGCATTTTTGTAACTAGATTTTTCACTTTAAAACCCACAATTTTGGACTCTATAAACATTGATCTTGTCTTTAAATGGACTTAGACTTGAATTAAACCAAATTTAATGAGATTGGGATGGTTTTTCTTGCTACTTTTGAAAACCCAGTGATTCGACATATAAATTTAATGTAATATTCGACATATAAATCTTGAGAAGGTCTTATGGAAGGTCGTCGCCCTCTACCTTAGTCTTGAATGAAGGGTGACCATTATGATGCAGGAGCATCTCCCACGACAAGCGAGCCAGCGCGGAATGCAAGTGGACAACTGGACAAGCCAACACAAATTTTTGAAAAGACCTTGAAACTGTTGCGCGAACATTAATGAAGAGATTTAATGAAGCACACTTGTAATTGTAATCAAACCTTGAGCATCCCGCTCTCGTCTGAAGTAGATAGATGCATTTAATATAGTTAATGCAGGTAGATAGATTTTAATTCTAGACTAGACAATTGTAGAGCGCAAGAGGGAAACGGGATATAGACACCCTCATTGTGCATTGTAAGATAATTGAAGCTGAGGAAGAACAAGAGCATGCAAAGAGCTATGTAGAAACACCCATGTACGGACAATTGAATTAATAGAAAGCTTGGATTCAATTTCATGGTTTGTGTTGTTCTTTGTGCATTGATGTTGATATACTCATGAATGTTTTCTTCCAGTTATACATTTGCTTTTATATGTTGTGTATATGATTTCATGTTTGAATTGAAGTCTGAGTGGGTGAGGGAATGAGTTTCAATTGTTTCTCTACTTGAGCCAGAGACTTCCTGCAAGGAGTGTAGTCGAAGTGTCCGCAAGGAGTGCATTGACAGAGGGTTCAGATAGAGATAGCTTTTGTTCTCATTCATCCCAGGGGTGAAAGTTGGCAGAGTCGAAGGGATTTCATCACTTAACCGTGTTGAAGGGTTGTCGTAAGGAGTGCGCACAAGGAGTATTTTCTAAGACTCAGAGTCATAGAAAAGCTCAGGAAGGATAGGCCTTTGAGTTTAGTATCAGAGATTGCGTAGACAAGTTGTGCCTTGAGGGTTGGCAAGAGGCGTTGTGAGAGTTGCGCATAGGCGAATGAGTTCCGTGGAGATTCGTAGGATTCATCAAAAGGATAGACGGTCGGTATTCTCCGAGGAGAATTAACGACATTCCGTGAGTCGTTAGATCTCGCAGAGGTGCAAGGGAGATACGACGTCATATTCTCTAGAGGTTTGAAGCTTAGGTGGGGCAGAGCTGTTGATCAGAACCACGAGGGTCGTTGGATCCACACGTATATCGTGGATCGGGGTTTCGTGGATTGAAACTCAAATTTCTTGAAACGAGAATCACGATATTGCGATACGCGATATCCCGACGGGTACAGAGACAATGTGGGGCCACAAGGGTTAGAGTGGAGGACAGGTGGCACATCGTATCGGAGTTCAGGGAAAGAAAAGTCCCGAAAAGTTGAACATTAGGATTTGCGATTCCGCGAAGTCTGAAATCTCGACGAGGGGACGGGACCGTTGAAAAGTCAAGGCCATGAGCTCATCAGAGTTTCATCATATTGGGACTCGGGAGTCAGAGAACCAAGTTGCTTGACACCGCGAGTGTCGAGATCCCGATAAAGGAAATCCTGACAAGGTAAAGGAAGGGGTCAACGTTGACTTGTATCGGCGTTCGGGGATTCAAGGGTTCGATGTTCGACCATTGACCTCACGATAGTGTGAAGTTTGATTTCCCGATAGAGAAAGGGAGATCCCGTGAAGGATTACTGTGGGTGCAGATTTCCCCGATAGGGAAATAGAAGAACCTTGGTGTTCTTCGGGCCGAGGAAAGAGGAGATCCTATGAGCGAGTGTGCCTGCGGGTGCGGCTATGTCACATTACTGCCTATAGATAAGTGGAGGAAATCTCCCTTGAGTGAGGATTATGGAGGCACCAATGTGTAATGGCAGAGGCGGGATGAGTATAGGGGTCATGTTAGTCCTTGACTTATCTCTCCCTCTTGGATGGGGTTGGCTCTACTCCTCTCTCGCACTCCACCACCCTGCATTCTCTAGGAACAAGACCTATAAGGAGTGGATTTTCATTGTAGTCACCCATCGAATTATCAGTCCTACTGGCCTAACCATCCCAAGTGAGAGAGGAAAGCTGAGGCACGGCCCATCCTAGTATAGTTTAGCAGCTCGAAAGAGACGAGTGAAACAACTGGAATGTGCCTTGTCCATAGCTCAAACTCAATGCTTGGAGAAGCCAAGAACTCCGCCAATGGCATATGTTGAGGAGGAGATTCTGGAGGAACCCATCCAGGTTCCTCCAGAATCAATTGTCTTCATAGTTAAGGATGATTTGAAGTTCCCCAACCACAACACAGCAAGAACAAGCACCCAGGCTACCATGGAAGGGGGCACGTGTATAGTTGAGGAGGAATTCCTAGGAAAATTCCTCCACTTGGATTCAAATGCATCAATTTAGGACACCGACAACTAAAATGGGACAAAGGCGGAGGCAGTCAAGGTGGTGGATATGGGAACTACGCAGGAGGACATGGACGTCATGTTGGAGGGCCACCAAGTATTATCGCCTCCACTGCTCACTTCTCTTCATAGATTCTGCCCTGCTCCACCACCTTTCTTCAACCCGAAGTAGCTCGAGCTCATCTTTGAGATAATAAGCCAAATGGCAGACTAAATCCACTGGTACACCCTCATGAGTGAGCGGATCAACATGATTTATGATGCATTCTCGAATGCACCGGAAACCCAACATTGTCTGACCTGTGCGAGGCCTTTTGTGCTCCAGCCCAGTGATGACATTTTCACCAAAACTCCGGACGACATACCCCCAGGTGATAATATGTAATTATTTGTTCTTTTCTATGGATACCTCACAAAATATCTGCCCATATCTCTGTACTCGAATGATGTAACTTTACAATTTTGTCCTCTTTATTTAGTTGTTATTTTATCTTAGATTCCTGGAACTGTTCTGTAAGAACATGAATATGCCACCTGCTCTGGTTTCCATATGGGAGGGAATATGGTGGATAGCTCTTTCGTCTAAAAGTATCACAGTCTGCCACCTATTTCGACTTTTTCTAATTTGGCGAAACAGGTGGCAAACTGATGACATGTTGAATTTTTGTACTATAAAAGCACAGTAATAGGAAACACCTCTTTATTTTAAACAAAAAAAGTTTAAATAAAGATATAGAATATTGTAAATATTCATGTTACAGACTCAATATATGATCTGCAACATAAACTTCTTAACATGATCTTCAAGTGACTCTAATTTGACTGTAAATCTCTAATTTTTCAAGTGACTCTAATTTGATTGTAAATATTCAAGCTACACATTCATTAGATGATCTGCAACACAAATTTCTTAAGATTATGTTTAAGGGAATCTAATTTATCTCGGTCAAATTTGGGCAGCAGGAGGTTTGCATGTTTTAGTGAAGGATGTTACTACCTAGGTAGAGTAAAATAATATTTTGTTAACCAAACCATTTGGTGGTTTATCCTATGTTATCTATATCATTTAGTATCAGAACTAAAATCTGAAGACCTAGAGGAAAAAGTGTGGTTTGAAGTGTGAGGAATATAATGTAAGGGTTCAAGAATTTTTTTCAAAGAATAAAAATCCAAGTCATCCAAACTAATTAGGTAGGTATCTTCTTTGACATGGTGAATTAACCTACTAGCTTTTGTATGCCTAGGAAATTGATGTACAAGGAGAAATTATCCAATTTGGCAAGCAGAGAACTTAAGCCTACAAGTTCAACTTTACAGTGGAACAAAAAAAAATCTAGGTTATCAAGGTCATCCTTCATTTCCTAGAAGTTAGGTTCTGAATTAAGAGTTAGGCTTGGTTCACCTTTGYTGGAGTTGGTTAGGTAATGTCTTGTGGTTATTTTTGTTTTTAAGAATCTATGTTTTAAATAATTAAAACTATCAACCATACCAACTATGATACTTTATCCAAAGAAGGTATCTAATTATACTTTCTACGTTTGAATAGTAAAATGCTTGAGTGTATGACCAACGTTGGTTTTTGTGTTTAAATATTAAATCTTAAATCTTAAACACAATTCTAATCTAAACAGAGAATGCAATTGTAAATTACAATTACCTATATAGGTTTTAAGAACTGGAACCAACGAATATCACTTCTATTAATAAAAAAAATTTAATGTTTTCTTAATAACATAAATTTCTAAATAAAAAGGAAGATAAAATGTTGAGACTATGTTTAATCATTGTGTGTAACCACTGTTGACTCACAAAAATGTCATCTTTTCACAACCATTCCTTTAAATTTTAAATCCTTTTCTTTCTTACCCATAACCTTGTTTGATGTGGGATTATGTTTGATTCTATTTTAACGCTTACATGTGGGATTATGATCAATATTTTTGAATGCATTTATTTTAATATTTTAAGTGAATTTATGATTAAATATTATAAAAATAACATTCTTTCACTTATCTTGGAAACTTGGGCTAGTTTGCTCGTCCTTTCAGGAGACAAAAAAAATCCATAATGGATCCATATTTTAATATCCATGATCTTGGTTCTCATGATGTTTTGTGTTAAGTAACATCTATTTAAAATTTTCTCCACAAACAATCTCAATCACCTAGAATGTACTTTGAGAGTTATCATCAATTTATCATGTGCAGTCAGTGGCTACGAGAACTTAAAATTCGGTACTGACATAGATTTTACCACTCTCTTCAAGTCTGTATGATCAAATTTGAATTTTCTCTTCACCTATTGAATATTTTCTGTCGATTTGGGATCAGTAATGAAATATCTTTGATGAAGAACAATCATGAAATATTTGTTATCAAATATTTTAGAGATACTCGAGGGAATATTTTTAGAGATATTACTTGCTAATTATTAGAAAATGGTTCTAACTACATGAGATATATGTAGATCTGAATTTATTTTTTGCTATAATAGTTTTTGCATAAATAAGAGTTCCTTCTCGATTGAAAAGAGAGGACTTTCGAAACTGTAAAATGCAGAATGAAACAATCTTGCTCAAATGGTGGTAGCTAATCTCTGGGAAGAGATGTGGTGGGTATGCACATTCATCTAAGCCCCTTACAATGAGGCCTCCAGGCCTTTTTAGCATCAAGACGAAATAAGAAAATCCTAGACATCCAAAAACCTAACACTAGGAGATGAAGTGTGAAAAGTCATGTGGGCCCCAATGGGGTAAGTTTGTACATCAACTTCCCAGGGCCGTAACTTTTTCATACGATATCCATTTTAGGTGCATCATATCCCATTGGAAAGGTCTATCTTGGGATAAAACATTTTTCCATCACACTCAAAATCTATCTATAGTATGACTATGGCGAGCCCAAAAAACCTTGTTTAATACCTCAAAACGGCCCCAGAAGTTTAGAACCCGAAAAGATAGAAAAAACTTCCAAGATGAAAACTATATGTGAGTGAGTTGGAAGAAGTGGGTGGCAACCAATATCCATCTAGATCAATCCTCCACCCTTAGGAAAAAATGTTCTTCATTACATTGATTTCCCCCAACAGATGAGGAAATGACTGTTGAATTTTTCCATGGGCGATCCATTTGCCTTTTTGCAGGAGTTTCCCCATTTTTAAAACATGATAAAGTTGAAGCTTTTGTTGGCAAGTACCCTTGACTTGTGTGTCCATGATATGATCAGTGGATGCATGTCCCATGCAGTCGGGGTTGAGCTTTGTCAGTGTCAACTATTTTTCTATCTCTAGGTGTCCAATAATGGTAGAAACTATGGTCGAAGCAGGTCCATATTAAGGACTGGGTGCAAGGCAAGGAATGGAGGAATGTTGAGCTCAAAATAAGTGTCACCCACAACCATGGTGACGGTGTAAGGTCCATAGTAGAGTGGATGAAGCTTCCAATGGGTTCCTGTAAGGTGTTTTTTTTTTAAATGAGACAAAAATTTATCGCCCACTTGAAACTTCTGGGAAACCTGGTGTTGAGCATGGAATTACTTGTACTTAGCATTGGACTTCTGAAAAATATCATGAACCTATTGGTGGATGTGTTGGATTTGTTCAATGAACCAGGTGGATTTTTTGACTTCGGTTTGACCATGGGATGATTCTTCCTATGTGGATGCAAGGGGTAGTGCAACGTCCATGGGATCCAATGCTTCAAAACCAAACCCCACCTGAAAGGAGTTATGGTCGGTTGATCTATGTATGTCTCTATTGGAAGTATGCTAAAAACATGGAAGACTCTCATTCCATGTGCCTCAATGTTTGGAATTGTGCATTCGCAATATGTGCATAGTCATCTTATTGATGACTTCGGTTTCACCATTTGTTTGGGGGTGGAAGGTCATGGATTTGGTGAGCTTGGTGTCCAGTCGTGACTAGAGGCTCGACCATAATTTTCTTAGGAACTAATTGTCCCAATATGAGATGGTGGTCTATGCTATCAAAAAATGTACCCATAATCGTTCAAATAATATCTTGGAAGTCGCCTTCGTTGTGATGTTCTTCTTGCAGGAGGCCATAATCGTCATCTTGGAAAGTCGATCAATAACCATGAAAACACAGTCATTTTCCTGCTTGTTTGATGTAAGTACCAACATGTATTCCATCGAGATTGATTCCTAGGGCATGTCGGGGGTAGGAAGAGGGGTGTACATGATTTTTTTCTTAATGGATGGTTTGGAAATGGAGCAGGTCATGTAGGACCTCATATAACTGTTAACATCCTATCGACGTTTTCGCTAATATAAATTTTGTTGCAATAGTGTCATTGTATTTTCTATGTTGAAGTGTCCTACCACCCCACTGTAGTGATATTCCTAAATAAGCTTCACTCGCATGCTTGATGGGACACAGCGATAGCCCAAATGGCACGATAACCCACTCATCCTGAAGATGGAAATCAATGGAAACTATGTTTTTTCCCAACATATGGTAGGTAGTGTTGATGCTTGAATATGTTAGGACTGAAATAGAAACCTCATGCATATGTAAATCCCCATTCGTTTTTATAGAGGTGGTACTTCTCTTTAGATTTTCTTGAGTTTTTTAAATATTCAAAATGTGGGACTTGACACAAGTTCATCGTAGTAATTCAAAGACAAATAAATATAGTGAGTAAATAAAATGAAAATGGTTTTGTTTTGCTTTAAAGAAAAGTTCCTCAAAAAGGACCATGAACCCCACACATCACACGTTTAAAGCAAATAAGAAAAATTACCTCACATCCATCATAGTTTAAGATAAATATTTCTGATCACATAAAAACAAAAGAGGATGATCCACATGCACAAGAGAACTTTAATAGAGTGGATACGTGGGAAGCTCAAATAAAGATAATGATAGATCAACCTCAAATAATTTATATTCTTAAAACAGGGTTACAAAGCACAATCGAGATTGTTCCCAAAGTAGTTCTCTTGAATATTTCAAAAAATATATAGTCCGTTATGTATTCTTGAAAATGTAAACGTGTTTGTCTTAGAGACATGGATTGGGGCTCCCACAGACCATAAAGAAAATAATACAAGAAATATTTTTTTAGAAATAGGACGGTGGGTGGTAGAAGGATCAACAAGACCTAGTAAGAAGAAAAAGGAATTATCTGTCTTGGATTAAACCTTTCTAGTGAACAAGGTGGAATAACTGGATGAAGGACTTAATAAAGAAAATAAGTATCTGATCAACGTAAACTTACTATGAGTGTCGCTCGTTTCTTCATTTACTCATTGATGTCCTTTTATCGTTTTCATCAACAATTACAGGAACCATCTCAATTGCTTCTTATCCTTCATTTGTCAATTTATCGATAGCCTTCTTGAACCATTCCTTGATGTAAAATTTCATATGTTCCACGTTGATTTCATTGCATATTTTAATATTGAAAAACTCACCCTCCAAGTCCTGGATATCCATGGAAATTCCATGTAGTACTTCTTCAATATCCCGATTTTTTACAGAGTAATCCACTAACAAGTTATCTATGGTGTTCTCATCGTAAAAAATTATGTGATATAATTTTTCAATTGAAAATAGTTTAAAAATATCAACCTTCTCATTGAACTGTTTTTTTGTTAGGGACAACGAGTTGAGGATCCAGTTGGGATCTTGGAATTCGTTACTGATTACGGCTAGGTCCACCTCTGTGAGCCCTTTGAATAGTTATTCTCTCCTTGTTATGGATTGGTTGCACATATGAATGATGTTTTTCGAGTTATTTATTTTATCTTTCGAGGAAGAATTCATCTACCTGATCCGACTTGGAGAGGGAAAGACCTCCTCCCTTCTCTTTAGCTTTGACATGTTGGTAACTTTAATACCAAATGGTACCATAGAATCAAGGTAGAAACCTTCTTCATTTTTTAGGTTGGGTTGTAGATATTCTAGGAAGGCATGCACCCTCGATCCAAAAGAAACCATTTTTTTTTAAATTTTCCAAGCTTTTGTAATTAGTGTTATTCTTCCTCTTGTACAATATTCTTCCTCTTCTTCCTTAGAGGAAGTTAATGGGAGATTTCATTTTTTCCTCTTGGGGGGTTCTTGTCACCTCCTCCGCTTGAACTATTGTTGATTACCTTTTTGGATGGGTAGGTCACTGGAGCACTACTCTAAGGTGTTGAAGTCTTGGGAGTAATAGTTGGGGACTAGGCACTCTTCTCACTCATACATTTTCCTCTCTGTTTATACAATTCATTGGTAGTGATTATTGTCTCTAAGTCATCAACAGTGCAGGTAGGATCTCCCAGTTTATTATCTTCTTCTCCTAGAACCTTATCTATAACTAAACTGCTAAAATCCATTGTTAACATATGTTCCACAAAGATTCCATTAGGGTCAAACCCTCTAATATTTTCAATATACTTGAGATTCAATTTTTGGAATTGGTTTGTGAATTCATCAATTTTGTTCATATTTATGAATACAAAATCCCCAACTTTCCAAGGCAAAGGTATGAATTGCTTTTTTTCGTTTTTCATGAAAAAAGTGCAACCAAAAGTTGTAAAACCTTGTGAATTCTGTAACAAGCATTTTGTCAGATATATGGCATGGAAGAAACTAAGTATTTTCCTTAGAACGAAAATCTTCATAACATCCTAATCTTCCATTTGCTCCAAAGTCCCCTTTTTGTCCAGAAATTTACTGGCCTGAGTGGATATTCATGGGGTATCCTTTTCAAACAACAACTTTTTAAGAAAAAATACACAGTCATTGAAAACTTCATAAAAAATGTAGCGAAGCTTTGTGCCTCCATAAATCTTGGTACCAAAAGGTCATGGGGTCAAATTCACAATTCACCTTCTTGCATATAGACAATCTCAGGAAATGAAAGAAATGTGCTATCGCGAAAACCAAATAAGAAGACATAAATAATTTCTTATGATTTTTATACTGTGAAAATTTGGAAGAGATTTCAATGGAAATCAACTTCCCCCAATCGAAAGTGACTTTCTCCTTAAAAATAAAATATAAGATGTAAAGAATCATATGAGATATACTAACAATATTTTCTTGGCCTGTAACTTTGGTGAATAATAAGGTAATTTCCCGAAATGAGTTTTTGAGCAAGATGACCTGTGATCTAGTAATATCTTCAGGGATGGTCATGGGATTCGCCAATAATTGAGGTAAGAGATCCATCTCGTTGTCGTGTTTTTTCAATAAGTGTCTGCAATCTTCACCTTTGAAGGTGACTGTTGGCTCTGGGAGTCTCAGCATTTTATAGAAGACTTGAGTGAAAGAGAGACGACATAATGGTATTGGAGTTGAATCATCCACTGGTTTGGTATATACATCTCAGTGCACTAGGAAACCAACTCCTTGTAGTAAAAAACTCTAGGAACGCAACCTGCACGAGTAATTTCGAGTGTCCAAATTACTTCATTCTAAGAAGAAGGGGATGAATAATAAGAGTACGCTTTAGACCACTGAAAATTTTGGTCCTTTTGTCAAAAAATGTTCAAAGTATCTTTGTAGAAATTTTGTCAAGCTGCTTCTTCCATAAGTTGACGGGAGAGTTCTTTTGATCCACATAATAATTGAAATGAGGACTTGGGAGATATAATATAATCTTCCACAAACCATGCTTTAATGTGGTTTCATGAGAAATCTCCTCGATCACTTCGTCTATTAATGAAAATATTTACAGGACCTCCACAATGAGTTATTAGCATTAAACCATACTAAATGTGTATTGGGAAAACTGGTAAGGTCGCGGGAATGGACGTGAGAAAATAAGATTTGGGATTTTTGTGACTCCGCCAAGCTAGGAACCCATGAACACGCGATTGCAGAATGTCGCAAATTGGATAAGTATTGTGATGCGGTCAGATGAACTCAACATAGGAGAAATGAGATACTTGGAAGCTCGAGGAGTCCAATGGTCAAAATGTAGATCGCGGATATTTTAGATGAAAAATTTGTATCATGGAACATGGGATATGAGAGTTTTACCTCGCTAACCTGGGAACCCACAACTGCAGAAACAGATAAGTATGAGATAATGTGGTGGTCGGTCGGACTCAATATGTGAGAGTGTGGATTGAATATGAGGATTTGAGAGTCCTATAACCTGGGAACCTGTGAACCCGTCATTTTGAAAAAATGACTAAGTATAAAATCTACAAAGGGAGAAAATAAGGGAAAAAAGGAAAAGGGAAAATTGGATAAGTATAGAACAGAGAAAAGAAAGGGAGAAAAGAAGTTGGGAAAATAGAAAAGGGGAGGGAAATTTTGTAAGTGTAATTGATCTCAACAACAGGATCCAACTGTTGGATGATAACCCCCTGTGGGTTTTCAAGAATAAAAAATATCTCGTGACCAGGTGATTCCGCGCATTGTGTTATGGATTCATAGTAAGAATATACAGACTGAAAAAATAAAATTATGTATAATGAGAATGAGAAAGTTCGAGGAGAAGAAACCTTTGAAATGTTCCTTGTTGATAGGAAGCATTAATATTTTACCCTTCATGTCTTGGATCATATAGGAGTTAAAACCCAATATCTTCTCGACGACGTATGATCCAATCCATACTGCTTCAAACTTTGTATGCATGGACAATTTATCCTTGTCCTTGTTCCAAAGTTTCACCATCTCTCCCTTCTATACATTATTTACACTTATTCTTTGATCAAAATATATTTTGATGCTCTGCTGCCTCTAAGAAGTTTAATTCAGGGATTTTCATTTTTCCTCTTCCAACTTCAAAACTGATTGATTCTCCTTTGGATGGGTGAATTGTCTTCTATATCTTTGGTATTAACCATAGAGATCAATGAATTGAACTCGAGTCTAATAATATTTTTTTCTTTCTTCCCATAAACCAATAGATATGGAGACATCCTGGTGCTATCCTTTGGAGTCGTTATGCTTGCTCATAATTCATCCATCAGCTTCAGATGCCAATTCCTTTGGTTCTTGTCAATGATTTTCTTCACTATTCGCACAAGTGTTTTTTGTGTGGATTCGGCAAGGCCATTACCTTGTGGATAATAATTCAGTGATTGACCCATGATGATTCAATATTCTCTACAAAACTCTGTAAACTTCGACCCAATCAAAATCGAACCATTGTATTTGATAAATTTATCAAGAACACCAAATATCGATAGAATACTGTCTTTGAGGAATTTAATCAACTCTTTAGAATACACCTTCTTTAATGCCACCGCCTCTTTCCATTTCATGAAATAATATGTACCTGTGAGGATGCACATATTCCCTTTGCTATACTTTGGATTAATTGTCCTGACAACATCGATTCCCCATTGGCATAATGGTTGCTCCACAATTACGGGTTGTAAGGGCATTGCAGATCTCTTCATCTTTCCTGAAAGATGCTAGTAGGACACACATTTCCTTATCATGGAATACGAGTCTCTGAACATTGATGGCCAATAGAATCCAACCCTTATTATCTTGTGGCCGGTGTAAGTAGGGGAAAATTATCCACATCATATTCCCTAATGGAATTGTCTTATCAGTTCTCAGCCTTTATTTTCATCAACACATCTCACTAGTATACTGTCATAATTTCTCTTGAACAGTATGTCAGCAATCATCACATATTGGTTCACCTTAATCTTTAATGTTCTTCTCTCCTTTGATTTCATGGTGACAGGAAACTCCCCTAACCTTATGTAAAATATAATTTTTTTGTACCATTCTGAATCAAGTAATGGTTCTCTAACTAATATTGAAATCATCCCTTTGACTGAATCTCCATTCGTGATGAGCTTGCATAAACCTTGTCCTTTGATTTCCTTTAAAGTTTTAATCTTGATATCATATTATTGTATCTTTTCCAACCATTTATTCCATTTTCCTTCTCTCAATTGTTGATTTAGAAGCATCTTCATTGGTGATGACAAAACATAAGCAGTAATATGGGATTTTAATATATACGTCTGAAAGTGCGCTACTTCTTTTACAAGATCCAAGGCTTGCTTCTCCAGTTCTGAGTACCTCAACTCATAGTCGTGTAGGGTTTTTCTCATAAAAATTATTGGGAGTTATTCTCCTTTGTAGTCAGGAACAAATCTTCACACAAAATTGATTTTTCCGAAGAAATAATGGACACCATTTTTGGATGTGAGGAGGTTGAGCTCATTTATTTCTTTAACTCTTTATAGGTCTATGTAAATCCATTCCTTGCATAAAATATGGCCCAAACTTTTCCTTGAGTCACCATGAAAAATATTTTTTTTGGATTTAGAGATAGACCATATAGTTTACATCTTTCAAAAATCTTTTTGAAATGATGGATGTGCTATCCCTTTTTTTTTAATGCACCGTCAAGTAATCTTGATAGTCTGCGATAAAATTTCCTATCAACTTGATGAACGCATTAACCCATTGAATGCATGAGCCACGGCCCTTTGGAAATTGGATCCAACATTATTCAAACCAAAGGGTGTCTAGCATATGCTTATGTCTCCCACGATGTGATAAATGGTGTCTTTTCCCTATCTTCCTTGATCACCAAGACATGGTTATACCCAGAAAAACCATCCAACGTGGACATGCATGCCAATCCAGTAACTTTTTGTAGAATAAACTCCATATTAGGTAAAGGAAAATTATCCTCTATGCTTGCTTTATTAAGGTCTCTGAATTCAACACACATCCTCATCCAAATGGATCTTGAAAGGCTCAAAACTTAAAGTTCTCAAATGCTCAAGAAAATGACATTATCGCGAAGTTATCGTTGTAATCTTTCCGGTGGCACAAACAAATAGAAAAATGGAGTATGTATGCAAAAGTTATCGCAATTTGAAGTTTGGGTCAAACAAGTAAAAAGTCAACTGGTCAAGGGACACGTGGCATCTTCAACATGTCACACATGGAAGATTCTAAATTCAACAAGTGGAAGCCATCAAGTGATAACATGTAGTATCACTAGGTCATGAAAAGTGGCAAGGGTTCGTGATGAGAAGTGTCAAAGTTTTGATAGTCCATGTGGAAAAAGATTGGCCAACCATGGGCTGACACATGGTCCAATCCAAGGGTGACACATGTCATCATGGTCAAGACCTTAAAAAATTCAAATTGATATTGTTGGACTCCATGGGATTTGATCCCATGACCTTCCTCTTCAAATGTCTTAAGCACTATGAGCTAGCCACAAAGGGAAAATTACTACTTTAGTGAAAAAACCCACTTTTCATAAATTTAAACTTAAGCACCTTTTTCCAGCTAATGGAGGTGCACCCCTTAGAACTAGGCCAATTGGCCCTCATATAACCACAGAAAGGGGGTGTGCGCCCTAATTGGGGGATTAAGCATATTTTTTTCCAAATTTTTGGTTTTGGTCACAGTCACGACAAGGTCCTAGTGGCCTCTCGATCCTCTCCTCACCCTCCATTACCGCCTCCTCTAGTCCCACCAAATTCACTGGAGATCACACCAGGCGAGAAAGAGAACTCTTCCAGTCGGCCTCACCTTGGAGCGACACCAAATCTCCTAGGGCCACAACCAGGGCCTCACTCTTGTTCTGACTCAGTACCAGACTCACAATTGGAGGAAATCATCATTATCCTGCAAGGTTTGGTCTTTGAGTTGCAACAAGGCCTAGACAACCTCCAGTTTCGAATGGAGGTCATGGATGGAAAGGCCTCAACGCTTCTGCAAATGCTCTCCACTTTGCAGGGGGTTTACCACTCTACACCAGGAGCAGGTGAAGCCACAACGGAAGGAAACAGAGGTGACTCAGGGAATGGAGGAGAAGATGCTACAGGGGTTGGTGACGAAGACGGTCCTAGCCTTTCCATGCACGTGGCCATGGATGAGGGAGGTACAATTGTTGAAGAGGAAGTGTCTGGCGACGACGTCGACGAAGAAACGACCATGCATGAGGCCATGGAAGAGAGTGACACATTGGCCGAAGCCGAAAGGGAGGGGGTCGACACTGGTGCTTCCATGCACGAGCACACGAACTGGGGGAGGACAATTGTCGAAGAGGAATCTGTGGACCCAACGACCTTCGCCACCTCCTAGTTCGCGTGGTCGTGCTTCAAGCCAACTGCATGACCAGCATAGGTGCCCTCATGTCATTTTATCCAAATGTTTGACTTTCTTTTACCTCATGGAGGCCAGGACCAGGCTTGATATGCTTTTTATTTGTTTAAGTTTTTGTGTTTAAGTTTTATCATTTCTAAGACTGGTAGCTTAAAACTTTTGCCTTTACTATTACTGATTGGTTCATCTAGTTTCCCCTTGGGGCAGTTCAGTTATTATAGTCCGAACCTCTCGATGACTTTTTAACTGATTTTTTGAAAAGATTTTTTATACCACTCTTACTTACAAAAAAACACAAATTTCTCAAAACACTGAAATAGTTTATAAATAAAAAATAACAAAATAATTTATAAATAAATTAGAATACAAATATACATAATAATTTATTATGTTTCACATAAATATTGATATAATCTCATAAACCAAACAACAATCAAAGGAAAGGAAAGGTTTGATCATCTTTTCATATTCTCCACATAAAATTAAGAAAGATTAAAATAAAAATATAATATAATTAATTATATATATATATATAACATTCAAAGTTTAACAACTTCCTTAAATAAGTATTTAAATGCTATTTTAACAAAGAAAATTACTCTTACAATAATTTACAAAGATAAAACAACAAAAACCAATTTCTATTTGGATGAACCTGCAGCTAAACATAAATGCCCTATTATACTAGATTTAATTCCCCATTATACTAGATTTAACTTTACGACTTTAATTTTACAACTTTAAACATCCACTAAAAGCAAAACAACCTTTGATACAATATGAAAACCGAAAAAACATATACAAAACAATCAACCTTTCCTCATTTAAAAACAGTTTACCATTGACATGGGACTGGTTTTGTATACAAAAATAATGCGTTGACATGGCATTGGTTTTGTATACAAAAATAATGAACTGAAAGAAATTTTAAAAGCAATTTACCATTGACATGCAACTGCTTTTGTATTAAAAAATAATGACCTGGAACAGTTTACCATTGACATTGCACTGCAAAAATAATGACCTGAAAGAAAATATTACAGAGATTCTGAACAATCATATGCAAAACCATTAACGTTTCCTGCATCTTTTGCAAAGAAACATATCTTGCATGAGAGAAATATGACCTAAAAAGGTGTAATAGCCACACACAACCCATTTCACTGAAAGCAACTACCAATACAAATGTACTTGGAAAGCTTTGTGGGGCACCTTCGTGGTGGAGGCTTCGTTGACTCACCTTCAGGCTTCATGTCAGGTCTGGGTTCAAAGGCCATGGTGCAGTGAAAAGGCCCGGTGAAAGGACAGTTTGGACGCCAACTCCATGAACCTTTACGGATATCGTAAATAAGCACCTCCTTACTTGTCGAATACGGTCTGAAGTACAGAAAAACACCAATTCCCGCGCATTTAAACGGCTCATCGCGATAATGGCGAAACCTTACAAATTCAATTTGAATATGCGGAGGCATCCTTGCAATTTCGTTCCATGAGGAATCCCCGTCCTTCACTTTCGTAAACTCCATTACATTTTCAATCCTCCTGTTGACTGCGATCCCTGCGATTAAGATCCACGAGCCGCATGTGAATAGCTTAGACAGTCTGAATAGATTACAGACTGACCGTAACGTAGCTGAGGCAGTGCCGTAAAAGTGGAGATCCCTCTCGCATGTTGAACCCCACAATGCCCATGCGAGGATAGGTTGTCTCAATGTAGAAGAAACCGTCATTGGAAAAAACCATGTGATTGTTCCGGACGGATGGATTTACCACTAACCTCTTTTGCAGGTGTCCCACGGTCCTCCATGATTTCTCAGAGGAATCGTAGTTTTTGTTATGGATGACATGGCGGGGAGTCTAAATGACCTCCTTGTGAGAGGATTGCAGACAATATTTTTGGTGGGTAAATAAAAACTGCGGCGGAAGGCCATGGTGGGTAAATAAATAGGGCGGCTGAAGCCCACCAAGAAAAGACCTGCTATCGAACCATAGAAATGAAAAGATTTACCTCTATTTTGTGGCTTTTCGTCATCCAGAAGAAAGGAAAAGGAGGGGCAAGTCTTCCAAGTTTGCGTGGAGTATGCCAGGAAAGGCAGTCGCAAATCGGGATCGTAGAAAATTAACATTGAGCTCTTGTTTCGTGGATGATCTTTCATCCATAAACTAGTTATGAATTTGGTAGAAGTAAAAAGGGCATTCCATTCCTTGCACACACTGCGACATCTGCATAGACATTGAAGGGACAGCCATGACAATATTTCCTCTTTTAAATGATCGGGAAAGTTTTAAATGGTCAGGCAAATTAGACCAACCATTCGAGCACTCCTGTTCTACCATTTCGATTGACAAAATTTAAACCTAACAATATCTGAGAATTCTACTAATATAGCACCTGTTAGGAATATCTGAGAATTCTGGGAATACAACAAGTGTTAGGAATATCTGAGAATTCTGGGAATACATCACCCCTTGCTTTCACTTAGAGTCACATTACTGACTTTTTTAAAGGTTTTCTTACATGTAAGGGCACAATAAGGGGGTTATCAAAACAATGGGTTTCAAAACAATTACTTTTGACCTAAAAAGGATTTAATTCATTCACTCTCACCCAATCAAGTTTAACTCAACATTCTCCCTTTAAACTTGATTTGGGTAATTATCCTATCTTATCCCACTCAAAGTTTAAGTATTCCCCCTATTATTAAATATATTTATTTATTCATATAATGCTAGTTCATTCTTGTGTACTCAAAACCTATTAAATTTTGCAATGGTGTCCAAAATTTAGTTTTAAATGTGCCAATATCAAATTCCAAAAGTGTAAAATCAAATTCCTAAAGTGTAAATATCAAATTCCAAAAGTACAAAATCAAAGTTTTAAATGTATTGATTTCAAAAGTGTAAAATCAAATTCATAAAGTATCAATATCATATTCCAAAAGTACAAAATCAAAATTTGAAAGTTCCAATATCAACTTGAAAAGTGCAAAATCTGGTCCAAAAGTGCCTATACAAATTCCTAAAAATGAAAAATCATATTCCAAGAATGCAAATATGAACCAATTTTATAATATTGGAATTCGATATTGCACTTTAAAACCCACAATTTTGGACTCTAGAAACATTGATCTTGTCTTTAAATGGACTTAGACTTGAATTAAACCAAATTTAATGAGATTTGGATGGTTTTTCTGGCTACTTTTGAAAACCTAGTGATTCACAGAGGTTAGGCTATTGTGTAATATTCGACATATAAATCTTGAGAAGGTCTTATGGCAGGTCGTTTCCCTTCACCTTAGTCTTGAATGAAGGGTGACCATTACTGCCTATAGAGAAGTGGAGGACAACTCCCTCGAGTGAGGATTATGGTGGAACCAAGGTGTAATGGAAGAGGTGGGATGAGTACACGTGTGATGTCAGTCATGGGCTTATCTCTCCCTCTTGGATGGGGTTGGCTCTACTTTTCTCTCGCTCTCCACCACCCTGCCTTCTCTGGGAACGAGACTTGTAAGGAGTAGATGTTCATCGTGGTCACCCAGGGAATTATTAGTCCTCTTGGCCTACCCATCCCAAGGGAGAGGGGGAAGTTGAGGCGTGACCCATCCCGGTATAGTTTAGAAGTTTGACAGAGACGCATGTAGCAGCTGGAATGTGCCCTGTCCATAGCTCGAACTCAGTTCTTGGAGAAGCCAGGAGGAACCCATCCAGGTTCCTACAAAATCTCTCCTCTTCACAGTTTCATATGATTTTCAGTTCCCCAACCACAACACAACAAGCATAAGAACCCAGGTTTCCATGGAGGGGGACACGTGTATAATTGAGGAGGAATTATGAGGTGAAGTCCTCCACTTAGATTCAAATGCATCAATTCAAGACACCCACAACCAAATTGGGACAGAGGCAGAGGTAGTCAAGGTGGTGGACATGGGAACTACGCTGGAGGACATGGACACTGCGTTCGAGGGCCACCTAGTATTGGCGCCTCCATTGCTCACTGATCTCCCTAAATTCTTCCCTTCTCCACCACCTTTCTTCAATCCGAAGAAACTCAAGCTCATGTTCGATCTAAGAATCCATATGGCGGACTAAATCCATCGGGACACCCTCATGAGTCAGTGTATCAACATTCTTTATGATGCATTCTCGAATGCACCGGAAACCCAACGTTGTATGACCTGTGCGAGGCCTTTCGTGCTCCAACCCAAGGATGACCCTTTCACCAGAGCTCGGGATGACATACCCCCAGGTGCTAATGTGTAATTTCTGATTCTTTGCTATGGATACCTCACAAAATATCTTCCCATCTCTCTGTATTGGAACGATGAAAATTTAAAATTTTGTTCTCTTTTTTTAGTTGGTAGTTTATCTTAGATGCCTAAAATTGTTCTGTAAGAACATGAATCCGACACATGCTATGGTTTCCATATGGGAGGGAAGATGGTGGATAGTTCTTTCGTATAAAAGTAGCATAGTCTGCCACCTATTCCAACTTTTTCTAATTTGGCGGAACATGTGGCAGACTGATGACATGTGGAATTTTTGTACTGTAAAAGCATGGTAATAGGAAACACCTTTTTATTTACAAAAAAAAAAAAAGTTTAAAGAAAGATATAGAAGATTGTAAATCTTCATGCTACACACTCAATATATGATCTGCAACATAAACTTCTTAAGATGATCTTCAAGTGACTCTAATTTTTCAAGTGACTCTAATTTGACTGTAAATCTCTAATTTTTCAGGTGACTCTAATTTGATTGTAAATATTCAAGCTACACATTCATTAGATGATGTGCAACACAAATTTCTTAAGATGATCTTTAAGTGAATCTAATTTATCGCAGTCAAATTTGGGCAGTAGGAGGTTTGCATGTTTTAGTGAAGGATGTTAGTACCTAGGTAGAGTGAAATAATATTTTTTTAACCAAACCATTTCGTGGTTTATCCTATGTTTTTCTATTTCATTTAGTATCAGAACTAGAATCTTAAGACCTGGAGGAAAAATTTTTGTTTGGTGCAAGATACCAGATATATAAAATATGCAGAGCAGAAATAAAATGCTAGAAATGGCAGGATAACAGTAAAATATCCAGCATAATCTTCACAATAACACATAAATGATATAAGAATAGCAATAGAAATAGCACTTTGATTCAGAACGAAATATTCACAGGCCTCTTCGAGGGGGCAACCTCCAATCGAGTAGCGCTCTATTACAATAATCTCCAAGCTAGGGTTTTCATACCCTCGACCCTTATTTATACTAAATATGTCTATTAAGAGAAGCATCTAGAGGAAGATCCTTCTAGAAGCGAAAGCTTCTATTAGGTATTCTTACATCCGCCTTATTCTATTTTATTGAAAGGCCTTATTAATATCGACCTTTATTACATCTGAGTACATTGATCTACCTATGTGCAGGTTAGGACCTTAACATGTCTGCCCCCTTAAAAACAGCCTTGTCCTCAAGGCTTGAGATGTGGAAACTGCTGCAGAATGGTAGTTGGTTCCCAAGTGGCATATGCTAGAGTCATATCTTTCCACTGTACTAGCACTTCCTTGATGGTTCTCTCATGCAGGCGACGCTCACGCTGTTCAAAACTGCTTCTGGATGTAGCCAAATGGATCCTTCTTCAGCTAACTCTGGAAGGTTGATTTGAATTTTTCACCTGGTTCCAATCACCTTCTTCAAGCATGAAACATGAAAAACATGATGTAGCTTCGACTGACTGGGAAGAGCTAACTTATATGCGACTTGTCCCACATGCTTGAGAACTGTGTAAGGGCCATAAAATTTGGGTGCTAGCTTCTGACAATGCTCGACCTTGAGGGAAGTTTGCTTATATGGTTGCAGTCTCAGAAACACCTGATCCCCTTCTACAAATTGACATTCAGAGCGAACTTGATCTGCTTGCTGCTTCATTCTATTATGTGCCATGACCAAGTTTTCTTTAAGAGTATGAAGGATATCCTCTCAGACTGTAAGTGTTTGGTCAACCGCCTGGACCTTCGAGGTACCCGGTAAGTATGAGAGAACTGAAGGTGGCTTCTGTCCATATACCGCTTCAAAAGGAGTCACGCGAGTGGCTGTATGGTATGTAGTGTTGTACCACCATTCGGTGAGGGGTAACCATTGAGCCCACTGGTGTTGTTTTTCAGAGGCAAAGCATCTCAGATATGTTTCCAAACACTTGTTGACAACTTCTGTTTGACCATCCGTCTGGGGATGATAAGTTGAGCTGAGATGCAATTGTGTGCCTTGTAGCTTAAACAGTTCTTGCCAAAAATTGCTTGTGAAAGTTGGGTCTCAATCATAAACAATAGAGTGCGACATGCCATGAAGCTTGAAGACCTGGTCCATGAAAATTTGAGCCATCGTGGATGCAGTAAATGGGTGGTGAAGAGCGCAAAAATGAGCATACTTGGAAAGAAGATCCACCACTACTATTATAACTGATTTATTCCCCGATTTGGGTAAGCCTGTAATAAATTCCATAGATATATCCTTTCAAATAGCAGGGGGAATCAGAAGCGGTTGGAGGGTGCCTAGATATTTGACTGTTTCTCCCTTGTTGCGTTGACACACCTCACATTCAGCGACAAACTTACGGATGTCCTGTTTCATACCATCCCAGAAAAAAGAACGTTTGACTTGGTCATATGTTTTGGTGAGCACTGAGTGCCCTGCTGTGGGTGTAGCATGAAGCTCAGAAAGCACCATGGATTTGAGCTTGGATTGTTTACTTAAATACAAGAGGCCTTTGTATCGAAGCTCATCTTGGATCCAGGAGTACCCTAGGGGAGCCAGAGCCTTGTTCTACAGTTGTTGGATCAGATGAAAACTTTTGGGATCTTGAAGCCATTCCCGACGCACAGCTTGGAGCCAATCAGGTACAATGAAGGAAAGAGAAAAAAGGGATCCTTCGTCTTCATATTTCCGGGACAGTGCATCCACCACGACATTGTCTTTTCCCTTATTGTAAATGATCTCATAATCATATCCAAAGAGCTTAGTCACCCATTTTTGTTGTTCCTGGAAGGAAATGCGTTGTTCCAGAAAGTACTTGAGGCTTTGATGGTCAGTCTTAATTTAGAAGTGTTGCCCCAAGAGATAAGGATGCCACAACTCAACAGCATGCAGAATCACCAAAATTTATTTTTCATAAATGGGTTTGCCCAGATTCCTTTCAGATAGTTGCTTGCTAGTGAAGGCCAAAGGTCGACCCTCTTTCATAAGGACAACGCCGATTCCTTTCCCTAAGGCATCACATTCCAACACAAAGGTCTTTGTGAAGTCGGGAAGGGCCAGAACCAGAGTGGTGCACATGGTCGTCTTCAAGGTTTGAAAAGCTTGAGAAACTACTGGAGTCCAAGTGAAAGAGTTCTTTTTGAGGAGGGTCATGAGAGGTACTGCAATCTTTCTGTAGTTCTTAACGAACTTGCGATAATACCCTGTGAAGCCGAAAAATCCACGCAATATTTTGAGAGTCTTTGGGTGCATCTAGTCTTGAATAGCTTCAATCTTTTTCAGGTCCACCCTGACACCATCCTTTCCTACCAGATGACCCAAGTATTCTACTTCTAAGGCACCAAAAGCACATTTGGATTGTTTCAGGAAAAGTTGGTGCTAAGAGAGTAGGCGGAGAACTTGATCCACATGAGTAAGATGGTATGTCCAGGTTTTTCTATAGATGAGGATATCATCAAAGAAAACTAAGACAAAATGACGGAGAAAAGGGCGGAAGACATGGTTCATGAGGCTCTGGAAGGTGGAGGGGGTGTTACACAAACCAAAGGGCATGACCAAAAACTCATAGTGACCCTCATGAGTGAGAAAGGAGATCTTGGGAATGTCGGCCTCTTTCATATGTATCTGGTGATAGCCTGAGTGAAGATCAAGTTTGGTAAAGAATTGGGCACCACTCAATTCATCCAGGAGGTCATCAATGACAGGAATGGGAAATTTTTCTTTGATGGTCAGTTTGTTGAGAGCACAGAAGTTAGGACACATTATCCAAGAACCTTCTTTCTTCAGTACCATGACGACTGGAGAGCAGTAAGGGCTCGTACTAGGACAGATGATGCCGACAATGAGTTCCTGGACCATTTTTTCAATTTCATTTTTTTGTGCAAAGGGGTGGTGATATGGACGTATATTGGGGGGAAGGCTTCTTGGGACAAGGGGAATGGAATGATCATGGACACCGCGGGAAGGAGGGATTCCTTGGGGAGTGGAAAATACCGTTTGATGTTTAGAAAGGAGGGCTTGTAGGTCTTGGGGCACTGGGGGTGTCTCTGTGGCTTGTATGGTGTGGAGTTGGGCAATGACACCAGAATGACCTTTTTTGAGCAGTTTTTCCATGC
>ML782633.1:701286-765169 GCA_009831015.1 Picea engelmannii | reverse complement strand
GAGGGTTTATGTCAGTGATTTCTGGTGACTCGGGCACAAGGGGAGTGTCAACATCCTCTTCCAGAATATCCTCAGAGATGGCCATAAAAATCTTTTGTTCCTTACATTTGTGGCCTGGGAAATATTTTTCATCACAATTATAACAGAGGCCTTTGAGTTGGTGTTCAACCATTTCATCCCTAGTCAATTTTTGGATCTCTAATGGAGTGGAGGGAGTAGTGGGGTTTACTGGTTTAGGGCGAGGGATAAAGGAAGTCTTACGGTTTTGAGAGGAAACAATTTGTTGTTATTCTTTAGCTTTTTTAGTAGCCTCCACCCAAGTCGTAGGTCGAGCCATGAGGAAATGGGCCCGAATCTCCTCCTTGAGGCCACTGATAAAACACTCTCGAAAGAAAGCATCAGTCATGCCCTCTATTCAAAAAGCCAGGCGCTCAAATGCAGCTATGAAGTCTTCTACTCTGTCTGATTGCTTCAATTTTGTCAAACAACCCAAATGGTTGGTGTCAGTGTCAAAGCATTCATAAATCTCAGTCACAAATTGGGTCCAAGCAATATACCCTTGATGAGAAGTTTTTCTCCATTGCCACCATTGCCAATGTTCTTGATCTAGATGGAGAACACCATACCGGAGTTTGGCCAAGTCATCTATAATGTTGTAGAGAGAGAAATAATGTTCCATTTGGGTGACCCAACCAGTGGGGTTCGAGCCATCAAATTTGGTTACATCCACCCGCGGAAGGCGTATGTCCCGTTGAAAGTGATGGGGATTAAAGGAATGGGAATAAGTTTCACCTTCAGTCTTTGTATGTGCATCAGGAAAAGAGTTAGCGGTAGGGATCTTGAGTTTGGTGCAGAGTGATGCAAAGACACATTCAAGATGGGTGGTCAGTTTGTGTTTGACTTCCGCCATTGTGGACTGCACGGCTACATTTATGGATGCATTTATGGTAGTATTGATGGATGCATCACGTGAGGCAATAGTATCACTGAGTTGTTGCACTTCTTGTTGGGTCTCGAGGAAGCCAGATTGCAAGGTGTTGAAGCGAGACTCTAGTTCTTGGCTATGGGTATGGGCCATGAGGATGGGTGAACTAAAAAGGGAGTGGGTGGGGTCAGAAATTTTTGCAGAAAAATGATATGGATTGATGTGATAAGGGAGAAGAGATGAATCTAATGGAATAGGTCTCAAATAATGGTGAAAAAAGTTCCATACTTTTTTTTTTTTTTAACAACTGCGGCGTTATACTTTGGTCTGAAGAATGTTGCAGTGCTGAAATACTCAAATTATTAACCAGAAAGAAATGTGTATTTACTTGGCAACCCGAACACATATGCACAGCAATAGATCTCGCTGGTTTAATTTGTTTATGTTTATGTTTATGTTCCCCAGGGGTTAGGTATTCAAGGGTTCTACAGACAAGGGTTTGCCCTATGCTATAGCTCTCTGATATACATGCGGGGTCCAACAGTAGTACTTGGCCCAATATCTCAGGGCACTAAATAAGGAGGATAGACCGTACCCTTAGCCGTACTACCTGACTACCCAGGTACTAGAGAGTATCTTCCCTAGTGCTATTCTCGGTGACACTATAGCAGTCCGGCGGCCGATAGGTTTATCTAAAGAGGGATTCAGGAAATCTAGGTCGATCTGTACACAGGTGTTGTTTGTTGCACTACCACTCGAAGGGGTACCAACAGGGGTTACAAGGGTGGCCAATAGATCTGCGCTTAAGAACCACTTGTATTTCCTACATGTATCAATCCCTCAACCACGGGTTTATGCGTGTAACGACAGATCTCTATGGCTTAAAGACGTTGGAATACGTCTCTACCCTGAAAAACTAAATACCCACAATTTCTGCCAAGGAAAGTGCTCTGATACCACTTGCAAGATACAAAATATATAAAATATGCATAACATAAATAAAATGCTAGAAATGACAGAATAACAGTAAAATATCCAGCATAATCTTCACAATAACACATAAATGATATAAGAATAGCAATAGAAATAGAACTTTGATTCAAAAAGAAATGTTCACGGGCCTCTTCTAGGGGGCAACCTCCAATCGAGCATCACTCTATTACAATAATCTCCAAGCTAAGGTTTTCATACCCTCGACCCTTATTTATACTAAATATGTCTATTAAGAGAAGCATATAGAGGAAGATCCTTCTAGAAGCAGAAGCTTCTATTACGTATTCCTACATCGGCCTTATTCTATTTGATTGAAATGCCTTATTAACATTGACCTTTATCTCACCCGAATACATTGATCTACCTATGTGTGGGTTAGGACCTTAACATTTGGAGTGTGAGGAATATAATGTAAGGGTTCAAGAAATTTTTTCAAAGAATAAAAATCCAAGTCACCCAAACTAGTTAGGTAGGTATCTTCTTTGATATGGTGAATTAACCTACTATCTTTGGTATGCCTAGGAAATTGATGTACAAGGAGAAATTATCCAATTTGGCAAGCAGAGAACTTAAGCCTACAAGTTCAACTTGAGAGTGGGACAAAAAAAATTCTAGGTTATCAAAGTCATCCTTCATTTCCTAGAAGTTAGGTTCTGAATTAGGAGTTAGTCTTTGTTCACCTTTACTGGAGTTGGTTAGGTAATGTCTTATGGTTATTTTTGTTTTTAATAATCTATGTAGTAAATAATTAAAACTATCAACCATACCAACTATGATTCTTTATCCAAAGAAGATATCTAATTATACTTTCTACGTTTGAATAGTAAAATGTTCTAGTGTATGACCAACCTTGGGTTTTATGTTTAAATATTAAATCTTAAATCTTAAACACAATTCTAATCTAGATAAAATGTTGAGGCTATGTTTAATCACTGTGTGTAACCACTGTTGACTCTCAAAATTGTCATCTTTTCACAACCTTTCCTTTAAATTTTAAATCCCTTTCTTTCTTACCCATAACCTTGTTTGATTCCATTTTAACCCTTACATGTGGGATTATGTTTGATTCTATTTTAACGCTTACATGTGGGATTATGATCAATATTTTTCAATGCATTTATTTTAATATTTTAAGTGAATTTATGATTAAATATTATAAAAATAACATGCTTTCACTTGTCTTGGAAACTTGGGTTAGTTTTCTCGTCCTTTTAGGAGACCAAAAAACTACATAATGGATCCATATTTTAATATCCATGATCTCGGTTCACATGATGTTTTGTGTGAAGTAACATCCATTTAAAATGTTCTCCACAAACAATCTCAATCACCCATAATGTACTTTGAGAGTTATCATCAATTTATCATGTGGATTCAGTGGTACGAGAACTTAAAATTCAGTACCGACATAGATTTTACCACTCTCTTCAAATAACTATGGTCAAATTTGAATTTCCTCTTCACCTATTGAATATTTTCTATCGATTTGGGATCATTAATGAAATATCTTGGATGAAGAACAATCATTAAATATTTGTTATTAAATATTATAGAGATATTTGAGGGAATATTTTTAGAGATATTACTTGCTATTATTAGAAAATGGTTCTAACTACATGAAATATATGTGGATTTGAATTTATTTTTGGCTATATTGGCTTTTGTATAAATAAGATTTCATTCTTGATTGAAAATAGAGGACTTTTGGAGCATATTTCGAGACTATGATGGAATAAACTACATTTCATGAGATATTGTGTCCATATCTAGATTGTAGTTATATGATTCTCATTTTGTTATAAGTTGTAGTTTTATAATCCATGTACTTTGCAATTAGATTAGTTTACTTAGCACTCTATGGACCCTTGATAGAAGAAGATGGCGTTTCTTAATGTAGGATGTCTTTTAAATTCCATTTATTTATTTTTACAAGCATAAATTATTTTTACTCAAGTGTGGTGTGTTTATTAATTCTCCAAGAATGGAATGATGATCTTTGGAAAGTTGGAAAGTCCGCAATTAGCAAAGAGATAAATTGGTGACAACAAGATCCTAATAGTAATACCAATGCCCAAGTACATGATCCTCACCAAGAGTGGTTAAATTAGCTTTAAATTTCATGAAAGTTTGTTTCCCTTATGCAAGTTTGTTTCTTTTATGCATGTAAATAGATTCTATAAATGATCTAATTATGCACATATATTTATTTCATTTCACAAGTGTATGCAAGTTTGTTTCTTTTATGCATGTGAATAGATTCTATAGATGATCTAATTATGCACATCTATTTCTTTCATTTCACAAGTTTACGAACTATTGATTGATAATTTAGTGTAACAATATTTATGCATATAAATCAGCCGACAACTACAACATAAACGAACATTCTTAAACTAATTACAACATAACGAAGTAGAGAAAAGTCCCATGCAACAACATACAATAGAATGGATATTCTAAATCTTGGTAAAATAACTTCTCAATCAACCCAAAAAAAACATTATAATGCTAAGAAAAATCCCTACTCTCTTTCATTGTCATGATATTTATTACAAAATAGGATAAAGGGAGCTAAAACATTTCATCTCCCCATCCATTTACATTTCAAAATTGGTTTGTGGACACTATTTTTATATTTTTCATCATAACATTTCCACACCTCACAGTTTTTCTCACTAAAATTATCTTGTGGGAAACAATGTTGTTCTAATGGGGTTTTGAATAAAGATGTTTTATCTTTTTCTCTACTTTATTTCCATTATTTTATAACTTTGGAAAATTTTGTTTAATCAACATCATCCCCTTGTTTTCTCTTCAATGGGTGAGTGCAAGCTAATGATGGTCTATCATGACACGTTAGTGGTAATGCAAACCTAGAAAAACAACAATTTGTTAACTTGGAGGGATTATTCAAGGTACTCTTACAATGAATTTGAATATAGTGTAAGAAGATGAAATCTAGGAAATTGAATTAGATTTCTGAATATACAAACTTTATTCATAGACATTGTGAATAACTAGGTCAAATTTGATTTATTCTAAAAGTGGCATCTTATTTTTCCAACAAAATATAAGGTATATGTTTTCATTCGTCTAGGTGTTTAGTGTCTTAACGATGAAATTTCATTCCAAAAACTTGTATACTTTTAGAGAACCTGTTTTTCTTGTGTCATGTATTTTTTGGAAATTTTTGATATTAATTTTATAGTTTTTTTTTTAAATTATCAAAGTCAACATATGCCTGAAATTACAATGCATTTTGTTCGTGCAGGTTAAAGGGGCTTAAAATGATCAATCCTTTTTTTTTAGATCTAGATATCCGTCTCATATTATGCCGCATATAACTCATTTCATAAATGGTTAAGCTAAGAAATTGTTTTAGCAGAAATAAGAGAGGTATCTATTCTAGGATTTTGATACATGTGAAGACAAATATAGATTAAAAATAGTGAACAATAATATTTTTTTATAAAAAATATATATTTGAAATCTACATAGGCTACTCGATCTATGTCTATGACCATGTCAATAGCTCAATTCTTTAGCCTATAGAAAAATAACATCAAATACATAGATATAGAGGGGTATTCAAAAAAATGGAGTTTTTATGAATTTGTAGACCAAATCACTATCTTTTTCATCCCGAACCTAAGTCCAAGAGAATTAAGTCAGCATAGACCTTTTCAATACCGCCCAAAAAATTTGAATTCAAACAAGCATGCATGTGCTCTAGGAGCATGCACGTGCTCTAGGAACATGTGCACACTTCTAAAAATTATTTCCTTCCTTCTCTAACTTTTTCATCCCTCTCCTACATCTACCCCCCCCTCTCTATATCACTCTCACTCTACCTCAATAACCCACCATGTATGTCTCCCTCTCTCTCCCTCTCTCTCCTATACATGGTAAGACCTAGACCTGACAATATTTAGATAACAGAACCCATGGAAATTCCAAGAGCTAGACCTTACCTTGACATGCCTTAGACTGTCACACCCTCTCCCTCTCTATTCCCCCCTCTTCCTCTCTCCCTCCCTCTCTCACTCTCTCTCTCACTCTACACCTATTTCCCTCACTCCCCTTTCTCTTCCACCTCTATTCCACCCTTTCTCTCTCTCATCATTCTTAGTCTCAATCTCACTATATCTTTCCCTCTTTCTCTCTCTATTCCCCCTCTCTATCTCCCTCTGTATCCCCCACTTCCTCTCATTCTCTTTCTAACCCTGTTGTATGTCTACCTCTTCACTTCCCTTCCTCTCACTATCCCTCTCTCTACCCTCCATCTCTTTCTCCCTCTCATCCCTTTCACACTCTGTCTCTACCCCTCCTCTTTGTATTTCTCTCCCCCCCATCCTGGCTCTATGTCTCTACCCCTCCTTTCTTTTTTATCTCTCCCCCTCTCACACTCTCGCACAATCTCTCTCTCCCCCCCCCATGCAACTATCTCTCCTCTATATCTACTACATCTACCCCTCTCTCCCACATTTACCTCTCTCTCTACCCGCTTATTTATTTTCCTCTCTCTCCCTCTCACACTCTCACATACTCTCTATTTCCTTACAATCCCTTTCTCTCTCTCCCTCCCACACACACTTTCTATCCCCCCTGTATTTCTTCTTCTCGGTCCCTCTCATGCTCTAACACATTCATTGTCTACCTCCCCTCTTTTTCTTCCTCTCTCTCCCTATTGGGCTCTAAAGATGTCTAAAAATGGCCTTAGTTTAACATTAATTTATCAACCCGAGGATTCGTCTTTTATCTCAAGAATATCGACAAAGTCTATGTAGATAGCTTGTAGAGGCTAAAATCGTGTAGTTAAAGCAAATCTGAGTTTATCAACAATCAAGTTCCCCAAACATTCATTAAAGATTCTAGGAATTGAATCCCAAAGTTGTGCAATGGAAAGGAACTAATTAATCTATTGAATTCATTTTAAGAGAAATAATTGAATCTAATTAAAGACTTGCAGAATTGACTATTATTATGAATCAAATTGTTGGAAAGAAAAAGGGCGAATTACTCTATCTATGGAAAGAAACAACGACTGTAATCTAATCTAAAAGAGACAACAATCATATTTCTATTGAAAGGAACAACAACTATAATCTAACAGAAAGGAACAAGAAATGTAAACTAAGTAAAATGAACAACAAATGTAAACTAAGTGAAAGGAACAAAAAATGTGAACTTATGAGGAACTATCACACATCAAATATCAGTAATAGGAATTGGAACAACAATCATCTAATGCTTCAGGAACTATCTATCTCTTGCAAATGACATGAAATCATCAACACACTTATGCATTCATTTAACAGCTGTAAAAGATAATCGAATCACAAAACAAAAATTGAACTAATACAATTACAGTTCGAATAGTAGCTCCTTCAGATTGGGCCCTTGGTCCTTAGAAGCACTTCTAGTTGAAATTCAGTATATAGAAATGGTAAAACCGCTCAAATCTTTTATTAATTTCATAGTTGGTACAACATTTTACAAAAACTGCTAACGCATAACAATTCTAAGTTTTGAGTTCTTCGATGCAATTCTTCTATATATTTTCAAGATCTATTTACCCCTTATATACTACAATAATCTGGGTAAATTAAGCTATCCTGAGGATGGAGAGATCCTCAGGATTTCTTTACTATTATAAAGTTACAATATAAGAAACTCAATGATCTTCAAAACTGCCTTGCACCATACAATCCTCAACTTCCAATATCTTGCACAACTTCAAGATTTCCTTTGTTATCTTGGGTTTGACAATATTTAACCAATCCTGTAATAAAACTAGGAAATTCCAATCATATTTTAGGATCTATGTAATATAACTTCATCAATAATGCAAAAGAGTATATTATTCATTTTCTATTCTATTCGCTCCTAAATAATCGAAAAGTCAATCAAGATGATATCATGAAATGTGGGAAAAAAGAAGATATTTATACCTTTTTCATAACCTAACATACCCCCCAGCTTACCTTCTTGCATGTCCTCATACAAGCTGAGATCTTACATGTAAAGAAGTAATGTTGTAAGGTGGAAAGGTAGGTTCACTAGGCCTTCTAAACCCATTCCTTCTTTTGAGTTCTCCAAAAGAAACATCCTCCCTTTTCTTATTAATTTGATAATCCCTTTGGTAAATTTTTGGAGGAAACGAGATGATAGGGGGATTATATCAGCACCCAATCCAAGCATGTCCTTCCTATTGGAGAAATCGAGAATACCTTTCTATTCTGAAGGTGGTTGGAAATAAATTCCTGTACCCAAAGGGTTCCCTACTCTTTACTTCACTGGAGGATGCACCCCATCTCAATTTAGAAGAAGCAAGAGCTTCTTCCTTAAGCTCTCTAAAATGAGTGATACCTGAACTTATATCCTGTATATGGATAGGGGATAAGGAGTCTACAACCCCCCCCTCTTTTCATAAAAGTTTTATGTCACATAATGGCTAGAAAGGACTTTGGAGGCTCTCCCCTAACCCAGAGATCTAGCCCAATTTCCCTCTTTAGGAAGGTTTTATGAGATTTACCCCATCTGACTTGGTTCTGAGTAAATGACAGAAATGCCTGAAACTATATGTCACCTATGAATGGGCCAGGGTTATGTTTCCTTTCTTCTTCCAGAATGGAATTATGAAAGTACAACTCACATAAAAAGTATTGTACCTTTTCGTCTTGCTCTCTGAAACATGAAATAAACTCAGGCACAATGGCAAATGAAATAGGTTTACCTACTCTGATGGCCTTCACTCTCAATAAAAGATATTGTTCCAGCAAGAACAAAGTGTAATTGGTGGCAGGGGCTCTGCAATTATCAACATCAGAGTAGACATCATAGATTTCTTCGATTTGCTCCAAAGATTTTTCCAATTGGGTTTGCACCTTTTTGACCTTCCCTTGGTCTCTAGTGAGTGCATGATAGGTCTCACTCTTTGTTGCTATCATTTCCTTCAGTTGTTTAACAATCTTTTGATATTCATCCCTAGTGACCATGTCATGTTGGTGTTGAGCCAATCCTCGATGGGCTTGTCCCAGCTCTGTCTTTAGTTTATCAATGGTGACACCCTGTGCTTGAGATTGGGATGTTTGGTATTCTTCCATAGCGCCCATCTCTTCCCTAGATTGAGTTAATGCTTGTTGGACCTGTGTAATATCTGCTTCCAGTCTGTCCACAAGAGCACTCTATTTTTGGGACTAGAGTGTCAGGTGCTCTGCCATAGTCAGTAATTCATTTATGTTTTGAACCAGGGTTTGTTGAGACTGCATCAATTCTTCCTCCAATCTCATGATGGTAGAATTTTGCTCAAGGATTTGATCTATTTCCTCTAATAGCGAGGTGTCTGTCTGCACCTTAGCATCAATTGCTTCTATAAATGTCATATTTTCTTGTGTTTCTAAAGGAATTACTTCCTCATTCTGAGCTATTGTTTCTTCTACTACTATTTCTTTAAGTTCTGTCTGTATCCCTACAGAATTTGTACTAACTGCTTCTTTAGGAAGAGGGTTTCTTCCTTGCACTCTGGCCCTTTTGTTATTCTTTCTTCTGTGGGACTTATCTTCTTGTTCTAACTTTTTCCTCAATCCCTTAAAAATTTCCATGAGTTTAACCACCTTCTTCTTTAATACTTCATCCTTCTTAGCCTTTTTCTTCAACAATTTGTTTTCTTTTTTTAACTTTCTAATTTTCATGTGGCTCTTAGATGATTTTAGTTTATGAGAGGTCTCAAGGTCTTCTTCACTATGGCCAACAGATGGTTGATCCTCTGTTCCTTCCAAATGTTATATCCGTCCAAGAGGGCTTCTTGTTTCAAAGTGAGGTTCTTCTTGTGTTGTGTCCTCTGGAAAAGACATTTCAATATCAAGAAAATCTTCAGCTGGTTTTGAAGAGGAGGCTTGTTCAGGGAATTTTTCTGGATTATTTGTGCCCTTATCAATTGAGGTTCCCAAGATTCCCAAAACTTGGGCTATTTCTATCTCATTTCTCTTCAAAAATTGTTATGTCAGATGCTCTAATGTCAGTTGGGTGTCTTCCTGATCATTACTTTGTGAGGTCTGTTCTACTTGCCCAATTTATTGAACATTCTCCCATGGAGACTGTTCTGTAGAATTCTTAAGTTCTTCAGGATGTTTTGTTGTACCCTGAATTGCTTCAGTTGTTTCCTGAATTCGTCTCCTTCTTCTTCTTGTTTGAATGATGGTTTTAGGGGAAGTTGTTGCTCTCTTCCTCTTTTTCATTAATTCCTGTGTTTGTGAGGTCTGGGCCTCTTTGATTTGGGTAGGGTCTTCCTCAGCTTCGGTTTGAGGAGATGGGATTTCTCTTTGGGTAGTAGTCTCCTCTACCTATCTATCTTCAATTTCCTGTGGTGTGTTTTCATGGAATAATTCAGGTTGCTCCAGTTGTGGAGGTCTATTAGCCTCAATCAGGTTATCCCAGGTCAATTGAGTTTGACTCAGTGCTTTATTTGTTATCATTTTAACTAATCTATGGTGACTGATAATAGTAACGGGGTCCTTGTATTTTTGTGTTCTTAAGGAAACCTCATGTAATATGGCATTCAGAAAGAAAGGTAGATTAAGTACTAACTATTGTTTTAAGGTTGCCAGCAATTTGAGGTGGTGAGGTCGAATTACGTCATATCGTCCATCAAAGGTGATGAACCACTGAATTATCCCTACCAGTTCCTTCCATGGTTCTCTGAGGGTACTGAGATTAAGTGCCTTTCCCTTCTTATCCAATTCTTCCCCAGGGTTTGTGAAAGTTGCCACAACTTCCTTGAGTGTTGTGTATTTTCCTCTCCACTGAATGCTCGTGTTAGGGAGGCATGTGACCTCTGCTAAGATTTACGGGGTGACTAATATTTGTATGCCTCACACCATAGAGATTTCTCCCTGTAGATTCTGAAAAAATTCAAGCATGACATTCGTGTCATATCCTTGCAGAGGGTTGAAGTACTCCATCCACCCTAGCCAGTGAAAGATGTATCTTGCTTTCTCTGTAACCTATAGTAAAGTTGGCTCACTGTGCACACCTATGCCACCCATTTTTTGAGAAAATGTGGATGACTATCGTTCCTGGTAGCAGACTTGGTTAGACCAGCTTGGAGGAAAAATGACCAAAAATAGAAAATATCAGAGACAACAAATGTTTACAAATGTGGGTATTTATTACAATCATTACCATCTTTATTGAGAAGTGTGTCGAGTGTCCACTCCCGTCATTAATATAAAGGTTGACCTCGACCGTTAGCATAGGGGAAGTAATGAGTGTAGGTATTGATGGTGATAAGTAATGATTGTACTTCCACCGCCAATGGGGATCGATGATTTATTTTCAAACAACATATTTTAACGGTAATCATTAAACGTTAGTCCTATTTTATGGAATTGAAATATACCTATACTCAAAAGAATGCTTTAAGGATACATATGTCAAATAAATTAAATATGTTCATATAAATAATATCCCACATATCATAATGTTGTTACTTTTCCGTTTTATTGAATACAATTGAAATGATATCTGCGTTATTGAGTGAAGGAAATCTAGAGACATGCAGAAACTTGGAGTTTAAGGTAAACTTACATACCATAGGCAGAGCCACTGTTTCCAACAGGCATCCATAGCCTTGACAAGTTTGCCTTGTAACCCTTATATGAGAATGTATCATTGATAATTATTTGAATCGTCTTTTCCAAAAAGACCATTATCCTGGTTTGGTAGCCAGATGGTGATAATGCCACTCACTAGATTGTAACTTAGGTGAACAAGTCGACTCGTGATGAGACCCCTTGTCCTTTGACAAGAAAATGTCAAAGGTCATTTCCCTGGTGTGGTATCCATAGTGGGAATGTCACCTAGGTTATTATCCTATGATCGTGGTAGGTTGGCTAGTGATGAGACCCCCTATTCTTTTTGAAAAAACATATTTTATTTTATTTTATTTATTTATTTAATTATTTTTTATTTTATTTTATTTTATTTATTTATTTATTTTTAAATTTATTTAAGTTTTTCCCGAAAAAATATCATTATCCTGGTTTGGTATCCAGATGATGATAATGCCACTCACTAGAGTGTAACTTAAGTGAACAAGTCAGCTCGTGATGAGATCTTTTGTCCTTTGACAAAAGAAAATGTAAAAGGCCATTTCCCTGGTGTGGTAGCCATAGTGGGAATGTCACTTAGGTCAGTTTTCAATGATCATGGTAGGTTGGCTCGTGATGAGACCCCTTATTCATTCTGGGAAAAGAAAGAATTTTTATTGATTTTTTTTTTTAAGTGTATGAAGGGAGGCTCATCTACTCCTTAAGAGTAAGGGATGGCGTAAAGAAGTGTAAGGATGCCAAGTAAAAGTGTGTCACAAGCTCCTTATTAATTATAAAGGTGAGATATCATTTAAGTCTATTTGTATGTATAAGGGAAAAGAAAAAAATTATGGTGGTTACAGGTTATGAACAAGGTTTAAGATATTTCGAAGAAAGTGATCCAAAAAAACAATTTGATAAGGTATGGGAGATAGTCCACAAAATAATGATAGATCATTAGACATAAAGCTGGTAAAAATTATTTGGTGAAAGTTGTACCCCAAAGGAATGGTTTAGCGTTTTATCAACAATGTAGGGAAGGAACGACAAAATTAACAATAGGTGTGCAAAAGGAACAGCGGGGGCGAAAAAGGAATGCCAATTGTTCCATTCAAAGGAAGAGGGGATGCGCAAAAGGAACAAAAAATGTTTCATTCAAAGGAACAACAAGCGTGCAAAAAGGAACGGAAATTGTTTTCTTCAATGGAATAGCAAGCGCGCAAAAAGGAACAACAATTTTTCCGTTCAAAGGAACATCAGGCGCGCAAAAGGAACAACAATTTTTTTGTTCAAAGTAACTGTAGGCACGCAAAAGGAACAACAATTGTTCTTCTCAACGGAACAACAGGCGCGCAAAAGGAACAACAATTGTTTCATCTAAAGGAACAACAAGAACACATAAGCAACAACAATTGTTAGGTTTTTAACCATCTGAATAGGTAATTTTTTAGAAACCCAGAAATGTGTTTTCCTTGAATTCAAGATTGATTAGTCATCAACTAAATTAATTTATGAGTTGGTTTATTTCAAAATTAAGTGGTGGATGGTTTTTTAATGTTATGAATTACATTATAGTTGCCCAATTGTTGTTGTTGAATCATGACACATTCATTTCTCTGCGAAAGACAGGGTTTGGGTGATGAGATGAAGCAAGAGTTCAGAACAGAAAAAGAGTGTTAATTGAATTCATTACAGTTATCCTCCCTAGTTCTGATTTTCTCGAATGACTGTAAAAAAGAAAAAATTATATAAAGTATGTACAGTGTCAGCAGAATTCAACATTTATAAAGTTGGGGTGGCTAGATTACCTTCCCAGCCAGCCAAAATCTGAACGGTAGGATCCTTACTTACTTCCTATTAGAAAGATTCTTTTGAGGGTGGATGATGATAGAGTTGTAGTTGGTGTCCATTGACCCAAAATGGATATCCAGACCCATTGATGGTGATTAATGTGACTGTTCCATTATCATGGACTTCATTGATTTCGTATGGTCCTAGCCACCGTGTCTATAATTTTCTCGGAAAATCCTGAAATCTGGAATCATAGAGGAGAGCCCAATCACCTTTTTTAAATGATTTTTTCTTGATATGATTTTCATGTCAGGTCGTTCTCTATTGTTGAATAATAGTCATGAGCTCTACAACAGAAAGGCGTGCTTCATCCAATTCATTGAGTTGTTGAAGGCATTGTTTATGTGATTTTGTAAGATCCAGTCCGATTTCCCGGGCCATCCTTAGAGTCTTGATTTCAAACTCGATTGGGAAGATGGGTTATTTTCCATAGACTAAATGATAAGGAGAGTATCCATTGGTATTATGCCATGTTGTGCGGTAAGCCCATAAGGCATTTTGGAGCTCAAAATCCCAATTTTGTCTGTTTGTTGAGACAATATTTGTCAAGATTGCCTCTAGGACTTTATTGGTGCTTTCCACTTGCCCATTTTCTTGTGGATGGTACTAAGAAGTAATTATGTGGTTGATATGATAATTATCTAGGGTGGTGGTGATTCTATGAGCTTTAAATTGTGACCCCCCATCAATAATTACCTCTCTTGGTAGTCCATAGTGTACGAATAATTTGAAAATAAATTTGATGACTACTTATTCTGTTGCATTTGGTAAGGCTTCTGCCTCTACCCATTTAGTCATGTAGTCCATTGCGACTAGAATATAGGCCTTCTGATTTGACTTTGGATTGAAGGGGCCAATGAAGTCTAGTTCCCATCTCTCAAATGGTTCCGCAACTAATTGTGATTTCAAAGGAATTTCATCAGCCTGACTTGGTTTTCCCATCTGTTGACAACTATCACAGGTCTGGACATATTTCTTCACGTCTCTGAATATTAAGGGCCAATAATAGCCCATCTGCAAAATTTTGTGTCTAGTCCTGTGATCTGCAAAATGCCCACCACAGGGCTCATCATGTCAGACCTTTAATATGTTGTATATTTTGTCATCTCGTACGCATCTTCGGATCTGGAGATCAGCTCCTGTATGGAAGAGATATCCATTGATCCAGGAGAATCATGCGCTATGCTGGACGATCATTTTTCTTTCCCTTGATGAAAGATGTGCCGATAATATTCTCGCTGCCAGGTAATTTTCCACATCATCTTACCAAGGTGGATTTGTAGTAATGGAAAACATATGCTCGTCTAGAAATCGATCTTCGATTGTTAAGGAGTCATCTGTTTTGGGTATGCAGGATAGGAAGTTTGCGACAAGGTTTTATCTCCTGGGTTGATCTTTGATGGTGATATCAAATTCCTACAATAGTAACAACCATCGAGTGACCCGTCCATTATTAATTCGATTATTAGCTAGATATATAATAGCAGAATGATCAGTATACAGAATGACTGGATAACCTATTATATAATGATGAAATTTATTGAAGGCATGTATAACAGCTAAAACCTCTTTCTCTATTACTATATAATTAAGTTCATTTGGATTAAGATTCTTGCTAATAAAATAAATGGCATAGGTTTTTTTATCCTCCTCCTATCCGAGGACAACGCCTATGGAAATATCTGATGCATCGGTGGAGATGTGAAATGGTATTTTCCAATTTGGTCCCATCAACACCAGTGTTGTCGAGATCAACTTCTTGAGTTCTGCAAATTCCACATCACACTTGTCAGACCACTGAAACTCTACATTACCAGTCAAACCATGTAAAGGTACAACGGTTATTGAAATTTTTTCCATAAATCTATGATAGTATCCTGAAGCGCCAAGGAAACTGCGTACCTCAGTTTGTGTGTGTGGTGTTGGTAGATTAAGGATTACCTCTATTTTTGTTGGATCCACCATAATTCCATCTGTAGAGATATAATTCCCTAGTACCACACCTTCTATCATCATCATGTGACACTTTTCATGGCTTAAACATAACCTGGTCACAATGCACCGCTCTAGATTTTCTCTAGGTTATCCAGTGCTTGATCGAATTCGTCGCCATAAGGAGTGAAATCATCCATATAGACTTCAATTCCTTCGCTTATCAGATCGCTAAATATGCTCAAAATGGCCCTTTGAAAAGTGGTTGGAGCATTACAAAGTCCAAAGGATAATACTCTGTATGCAAAAGTGCCCCAGGGGCATGTGAATGTAGTTTTATCTTGATCTTCTGGGGCAATCTAAATCTGATTGTACCCACTAAAACCATCTAGGAAAGAAAAAAATTTCTTTCCTACCAAAGTATCCAGGACTTGATCAATGAAAGGTAAAGGGAAGTGGTCTTTTTGAGTGGCTTTGTTAAGTTCCTTGTAGTTGACATAGATTCTCCATTTCCCATTTTTCTTTGGGACGATCACTAATGGGGAAACCCACCGAATATCTGAGATGGGATATATAAAATCTACGTTCAACATCTTTTGTAATTCTTCTTTAATGATCCCCCTGAGGTGAGGATTCAATCTTCTATGTGGTTTTCAGATAGGCCGGGCATCTTTTTCAGCATAAATGTGGTGTGTGCAGAGTTGTGGATCAATACCTTTCATATCAGAATATTCCCATGCAAAAGATTGTTGTTATTTGGAGAGGACTTGAGTTAGATTTTGTTGTTGTTTTCCATCTAAATTGGCATTGATGTTTAGAGACCTCCCTGGTGAAATCTCGATGGGTTTGTTGTTATGAATGGCTATAGTTGGAATTTGTTGTTCCATTAAATCTTCCAATAGATCTCCATGTGCTTCATAGTCTAGAACAACTTGGAGCATATGGCAGGTTGGGTTTCTCATGGTGGCTGGACTATTCATAAACCCACTGATTATGTCAGCCTCTAGATGGTTTTTAAGTCTGAGGGCTTCTTCCTGCATAAGAGGGGCTTGTAAATCCCTCTCTAGGTATCGCGGTGGTGGCAATTGTGGATATGAGAAAGTTGGAATTGGTTTAGAAGGAGGATATATAATGAGGTTCTTTGTGATACCCCCTCTAGTGATTGGCATATTACCTCCTATGTACACATCTGTTGTTGCAAGCCATGGCTTTCCTAGTATCAATGGATGCCCTTCAAGTCCACTTCTTGGGTTGATGATGAGGAAGTTCGTCGGATATTCCCAAGAGCCAATGGAGATGGCTATATCATGTAATGTGCCAACTGGTCGAACTACTGATCGATATTCCAACTACAAATTTATTGCAGTGGGTTCAAAGGAGTTAAAACATAGGGTATTGCATGTTTCCATAGTTATGATGTTGATGGCTGCTCCCAAATCAACTAGTGTATTTGGAAAAGAACGTCCCTGGATCTCAACTGTCACTATGGGATTCCCCAGATCTGCATATTTGACTGGTTCTTGTCTACCTAAAATTAGATCAGACAAGGCTCCTACCATGCAGATGGTTGATTATGGATTTTTAATTTTTCTGATGGGCTTTCTCCCACATAGCTCCTTGATCGTTTTTGCATAGATTTGGATGTCCTGAAGAGCTTGCAGGAGTGGAATATTGACATATATATTCTTGAGATCCCCTACAATATTAAAGTTGGGATATACGGTCAATTTTGTTATCATCAATATTTCAGGGAATGGAGGGGAGGGTGTTGCATCCTTATCAGGATCTTGTGATTCGACTGTGTTTCCCCCCTTCTTGATTTCTTCTATTATTACCAGAGTCGAAGGTTTTATTGTTGGTTGTTTTTCACTCTCCTACTCTTGAAAAACATTATTTTCTTCAGGAGAGATTATTCGTCCTGATCTCAACCGTAGTTCATTGCACCCTACCAAGTTGGTCTCTCCTTCCCCATTCTCCATAATTTGGATGAGCTAAGTTGGTTTGTTATTTGGATTTGGATGAGGCTAGGCTGGTAGTTGAGGGTGCAATTGTGATTGCAAATTTTAGGGCAATTGGAGTGGTGCTTGTAGCGTAGGTTGAGTTTGAGGGGCCATCCCCATGGGTTGGTTGTCTATCCCCATGGGGCGCTTCCAATTCTGATTCCAATTTGGGTTTTGGGTAGTCATGTTGGGCCACTGTGAAGGGTAGATGTTCCTGTTTGAGTTTTTCCAGGACGAGGTGGGATATCGTGAGTTAGGCCAAGTGGAAATTGCAGTTCGCTGATTCTACCAGGAAGGATTTGCAATGGGCTCATTTTTCCAAGTGGGATTTGCAAGTGGGTATTACTGGGGCTTCCAGTTATGATTAGTAAATGGTTGACCCTTCCATGTGCTACCAGCAACTTGTTGTTGATTATACTATCCAGAGAAGAAAGAGGAAGGGTCATGTAGTGTATTTGGAGGTTGATTCCACCATTGACGTCGCTGAGCGATCAGATATAATGACTCTGTCTGTTCTTTTTCTTCTCTACAGATAGATTTCAGTCCACGAAGCAATGGGAATTGTTTTGTGTCATGATCTTTGGCACAGATAACATAGACCCGAACCATGTTCAAAGGGCAAGCCCTTGGACCATGTTTTCTTATGCACCTGTGGCAAAATATGGCCAACGTTTGTTCTTCTTCTATTTTTTTCTGTTTGGCCTGCAATACATCCAATTCTGTAGTTAGAGTGCTCAGAATATCTATTTTGAATTTTTCGAATAGATTACCAACTTCAGCTCGTGTGACACCCCCACTAGTAATATTGCTATTTCTAGTGAGGGGGATACACATCCCTGATCTGGTCTGTGAACTTCCTCTTGGGAGCCTGATGCACAATAGGATGATGTCATCATAAGTTTCTTGATAAATGTCATCCTTCTCCGTCAAATTCATCGTTTCTACCCATTCGTATTTCATACCCTTAATCAGAGTTGCCTTAAGTACTTCACCTACTAATGTGCCATAGGGTGACCTTTGCAAATTATATTGAAGTCTCTCGACATATTCTTCTAATGATTCATTTTATTTTGTAGTCATTTGAAAGATTTCATATTTTAAGTCTCTGGTTCTACAATAATCTTGATATTTTGTCAAGAAGGCCTGTTTCATCTCATCCCATGAGTTTATAGTTCCTCCCCCTAATCCCATAAACCAGCGTAGAGTTGTTCCTTTCAAAGTGGAGGCGAACAATTTTAATTTTTGGGGTTCAGAGGTGTAATCATACCCTCTACATAGGACATCAAATTCAAATAAGAATGTATCCAGGTCTTCTGAGATTAATCCATGAAAGGTTGGCAGGTTTTGTAGGGGAATTGCCTTCATGCGGGCATTGGCGATTGGATCAACTATCGGATATTCCAAAAAGGAAGTCTGGGGACATTGTGGATTTGATTGTTCCATTTGATAAAAAATATTCCATAAATCTTTAGGGTTTTCTTAATCCATATATTTTATTTGAATTGGTTGGTTATTTGATCCTCTAGGGGATTTGATTGCACTTCCTCTATCTGGGATTTTGGGTATGCCTTCTTCTTTCACAGGAGATTCAGGATCGGGTGGTGGGTCTATCTTAGCTATCCCACTGGTTTCTCCTTCTCCTTCCTCTAGATTACAAGAGTTTCCCTCTTCTAAAGGGTTGAGAGGTGGAATATTTGTGCTCTGGAAGATTTTCTCATTTCCTTTAGTTTTTCTATGAATCTTAGCGTGGGCTATAGTTGGTGAAACTGCCACCTGAGGGATTCGGGTAGATCCTTTTCTAGGTCCAACCGAAGCATGAGATTCTTCTTTTCAGATGATGTTGTCGATGAAAATGCTTCTTATAGGGAGCACCGAGCCCTGGGATTTGGTAATCTTTGGTGAGGGTTTTGGTTTTTCAAGATCTTTCTTCTTAGTCATACACACTTCACACAAAAAAAAGAAAATCAAGAAATAAAAACACCTATGCAACCTCTTAATGCGTCATATGGAGGTAGGCGCCGACATAAGAATCTTACTTATTGCTTTCGTAGGTTCTTACCTTCCATATTCAATACCTTGTCCTCGAGAGGCACGATCTATGATACTTTTGACATTCTTCCTCAGCAATGGTGCCAAAATGTTGGGCTCTAAAGATGTCTAAAAACAACCTTAGTTTAACATTAATTTATCAACCTGAGGATTCGTCTTTTATCTCAAGAATATCAACAAAGTCTATGCAGATAGCTCGTAGAGGCTAAAATCGTGTAGTTAAAGCAAATCTGAGTTTATCAATAATCAAGTTCCTCAAACATTCATTAAAGATTCTAGGAATTGAAATCTAAAGCTGTGCAATGGAAAGGAACTAATTAATCTATTGAATTAATTTTAAGAGAAATAATTGAATCTAAGTAAAGACTTGCAAAATTGACTATTATTATGAATCAAATTTTTGTAAAGAAAAAGGGTGAATTACTCTATCTATGGAAAGAAACAGAGACTGTAATCTAATCGAAAAGAGACAACAATTGTATTTCTATTGAAAGGAACAACAACTATATTCTAACAGAAAGGAACAACAAATGTAAACTAAGTAAAAGGAACAACAAATGTAAACTAAGTGAAAGGAACAACAAATGTGAACTTATGAGGAACTATCATGCATCAAATCTTAGTGATAGGAATTGGAACAACAATCATCTAATGCTTCAGGAAATACCTATCTCTTGCAAATGAAATGAAATCATCAACACACTTATGCATTCATTTAACTATTGTAAAAGAGAATGGAATCACAAAAAAAAAATTGAACTGATACAATTACAGGTCGAACAGTAGCTCTTTCAGACTGGGCCCTTGGTCCTTAGAAGCACTGCTATTTGAAATTCAGTATATAGAAATGGTAAAACCTCTCAAAGATTTTATTAATTTCATAGTTGGTACAACATTTTACAAAAACTACTAACTCATAGAAATTATAAGTTCTGAGTTCTTGGATGCAATTATTCTATATCTTTTCAAGATCTATTTACCCCTTATATATTACAATAATCTGGGTAAATTAAGCTATCATGAGGATCGATAGATCCTTGGGATTTCTTTACTATTATAAAGTTACAATATAAGAAACTCAATCATCTTCAAAACTACCTTGCGCCATACAATCCTCAAGCTCCAATAGCTTGTGCATCTTCAAGATTTCCTTTCTATCTTGGGTTTGACAATATTTAACCAATCCTATAATAAAACTAGAAAATTCCAATCATATTTTAGGATCTATGTAATCTAACTTCATCAATAACGCAAAAGAGTATATTAGTCTTCTCGCAAATTGCATCTTCGGGAGTTCCATTTCAAATGTTTTGTGTGCCTGTCCTTCGACATGTCAAACCCCAAAACTCCGAAGAGGGCTCACTGAATAAGAGTTCCTCCCTTTCTCTCTCCTACCATATGATCCTTGGCGTGACCATAACCTTTAGCATGAAAGGTTGGTATTGCATCTCGTGACCTCATGAGTTTTTCAACCCATGCAACAAATCTTGTCAACCCCCGAACCCCGATATGGGCTAGTGGGTGATAAGCCCTTCCTTTGAGCCTTCTTTGCAATATGACCACAAATAAAGTCCTTAGCGTGAGCCCTTATCGTTAATGCCATGAAAACCGATACCCATGAGCACGATATTACATATAGCACACAACTCCCTTCCAGTTACCTCCCTTTTCAAATAATCACAAGCGACCTCTGGTTAGGGTTGGACTCTAGCCCTTATCGCAACTTGTGACTTCGCGAGTTGGAGGGGTGAAGGTTTTGTGCTCTTCCCTTGCGAACCTCTAAAGCACGATAATTCAATAATATGTTGACTCCACCAGAGCAACGTGTGCACGCCACCTGTCATCCACTTTCACCTTTGTTCTATGTTGTGTGTTACATCAGTGCCACCTGTCACACCCTTCGACTCCACCACCTGTCACATGAGCCTTCGACGCTCGCAACTTCATGAATTTCGCAATCAATGCAGAGTTTTACAATCCTCAAACTCTCGATACATGATAATGCACAACGTTTTATCCAACGATCCTCCCATTGCTAGATCCAATAGCTCGGATCTGCCTCCGTATACGTCGCGAATCGAGGATTTCAACAACCAAGGATTTGGCTGGCCCTCCAAACCCACGAACCCAGAAATCACGAAAATGATATGACAGTTATAAATAAAGAATGATCAGTGGCTCCCATTGATCCTTGACTCTGGGTGGTGGATGCCTCCCTGTTGCTAACCACCTTGATGTTTTGATGATATCTGATGGTCCTCAGGACTTCGTGAGTTCTCCACAGAGAAATTCATTCGTCCTTCTTTGTCTTCAATGATTCTTTGGTTCTAATCTCTGATAATGACACTTAGAATGGCTACGTCCTTGATGACTTCAATTCAATCTTAGCCCATCCTCTGCGATACTCGAACATAGTCAACTTTATGGGTCTTCAACTTCTCCTGGAGAGTTCTGAACTTGAATCTCCTCTGCGCACAAATATTTCATGCTTAATGACAACTCGTGGTTATCCCTCCATGAAATATCTGTGCACTCCTTGCAAGAGAGATTCTTCAACTCCTCTGAGAGATTGAATAAAAATTGATTTCTTCTCCCAGCCTTCACACACCTTTCACGTCTCCTTGAACGCAATTATGTTGTTTGTCCTGAGCCTCTCAAACTCACATAGTCTCTAAGGGACTTTGACCTGCATCTGTTCCTTCAAGGGGAAAATTTATGCCTCTTGGGTAACCTCTAGCTCAACCCTTCCTTGTTGAGCTTCCCTACAGAACCTTTGATAGTCTGTAAGTGTCTCTGTCCTCATACACTTTCCTTATTCCAGAACTCGGAATGGAGTTCTCTTCAATGTACCTTGTGCATTCACTTGATGCCCTCCCGACAGAGTCTCACATAACTCTTCAAAATTTATGTCTTCCCTCTGTGCCTTCCTCTACACAGTTCCTCCTTTAGGATGTTCAACAATCCTGAGGATTCTCCTTGAGTCAATGACTCCAGCTGATGTGACCTCCATGCATGAATTTGTCTAAAATTTTGTAGAATTCAGAAGTGCACTCCTTGCACTGGCTTACAGAGACCGCAGTACTCTGTTGTGCAACTCCTTTGCATCAATACACAAAGAACCAAGCCTGGAATCAAAGAAACCAACACACAACTAACTTTTCCCGTGACCTGCAAATGCAAACTAACATACATCTACAACTTGAACAGGACATGAAAGCATCCATTCATAAACACATAGACATACACAACACAATATGCAGGAAAAACTGCTCTATTTGTATTAATGAAATGTCTATTACAATTTGGGTAAGATTGGACTGCTACAGAGTCTTGAATTCCTCTCTTCTCCTATCCTCCCTAATCTCTCTACTTCTACCCTACAACATACCAATACTTAATCTCCCACAATAATACAATGGAGGGTGTTTATGACCTGTTTTCTCTCCTACACTTCTAAGGCTGTCAAATCAACATTCAAACCTACCTACTTTCATTAAAGTGAGTAAATGCCTTCAATGCTTGATAGATAAGAGCCAAGCTCTAGATCTGTTCAAAATTCCCAAGACATAAATGTAAGTGTGCTTCCATCTGGATATTACATTTAATGCCCCTTTCTTTCATTTAAATTCAAAACATGCGCTGGTGGTTTTCCAACTGTCTCTTTGGTTCTTACTTCATGGGCTTCTTACGGTGCTCCTGCATCATACTCCACATCTATGAAAAATTCATGAGATCTTGCTCAGGAGCTTCCCAACATGGTTGTTGAAATCCTCCAGGATCCCAAACTGTCCTCTGGAGTTGTCCATGTGATCCTTCTTTTTGTTGTTGCTTCTTCTTTTCCTGCCTTGCTTCTCTTTCATGGCCTTTTCTTCTTAGCTCCTTCTTGTTGGCTGCTCCTAGTGTTGACCCTACCATCAACCTTTCAATTTCCTCAATTTCTTTGTCCAACTGCTCCATTTGTTTGCTTCCCTTGTCCAGTCTTCTCGGCTGCAAATCTTCATGAAGATCCATGGAAAGATCGATCTGATCCTCCATGTTGTCCTCTCTGTTTGTTGTGGCATTGACTTGCCATTGTGCTGCAAGTTTTATTCCGACAGTATCTTCATTGAGTTGTTGTTCATCTTCCTCCTTTTCTGACAGATTTGTTGCTGCCAATTCCCCTTGTGCTGGCATACTTCCAGCACCTCCCAACTGCTCCTTAGGTTGGTCGTATGCTTCATCTTTTGTTGCAAGACACGATATTGCATTCATCATCATATGTCCATCTCCTTGGCTGAAATCTTCGAGAAAATAATCTATGTGCTCTTCTCCAAAATTCTACATGACTGTCTACTCATGGAAGTCATTTATTGGTCTTGGATTGTTCAGCCAATCCTCCAGCATCTCTATCTCCTTCTCCTAAGGAGTGAGCATGTCAACTGCATGATCCTTTTTCCATGAGGAAGATTCTAATGTCTTCTCTATCTCATTGACAGTCATTACTGGCTGTCCTCCTCCTGTTGTTGCATCAACAATACAATTTCTCGCCTCAACCGGGCTATGTGGCAAGAATACCTCTATTCCCCCAATGATAAAAAACCATCTATGATCCTTCTTCATTAGCTCTGCTCGTTGATATGAACTCCCAACCGAGTTCATGAGACTATCACATAGCTTCATATTCTCTCCCTTGCCCACCTAACAATATGGTATTTCTACACTGCCCTCCTGGCAGTCTACGAGATCCTCTAGCGATCTCATCTCATTGCCCTCTTGGCAACCTAAAAAGTTTGTCCTTTCCTCTTGACAGTACTTGAGATCATCCATCAATCTCTTCTTATTTCCCTCCTCGAAAATTGGAAGTTCCTCACTGCTCGCTTGGCAGTTTCTGAGATCTTTGATCGATCCCTCTTCCTCCTCCTTATCGCTGAGATTTCTCCCAATCTCTGGCTCACAGACATGAACCACTTCCTCTATGTCTCTGAGGCTTTCATAATACCTCATCCATCTCCTTAACAATCTTTGTTTTCCTTTGGCCAACAACCTCTTGACTTGCCACTTTGGTTTCCTCCTCAGAGGCCATTCATAGACCCAATGTGTCTTTGCATCCTGCTGCACCCGAAGTGCAAGCTCTTCCATCCTCTCTCTCAACTTACCGAGTTCTCTATCCATTTCATATTTTCTTTGTTGCTGGTGGTCCTTCTTTCCACCATGTCCATGGCCTTCAGTAGCCATTGTCATCCTCAATCTACCCTCTTGGCAAATTTTTTGTTGTCACTCTGGGACCGTGAGTGTTTCCATTCTTCCCTTACAGCTTACCTGGCTGTCCAATGACTATTGCACATCTGCAAACAATCATTTCAGAGAACCCATACTCTGTCATGATTCACCAACAACATATACATGAAACCCTGCTCCTTTCATTGAGTTGTTCCCTTGTTTATGTTTCCTCCCTCTGCTTGAAATATACAAACATAAAGTGGCTCTGATACCACTCTGTGCATATAAGACTTCTCCTTTTTCTTGGGCTCCCTCTATCTGCAATATACAGAAAGAAATCAATCTCTGATACCAATTGTCAAAAATCCCTTGCCCACTTCGGGCAGAGATCCTCATAGGATCATTCTTCCTTCAATAATTTGATCCGAAGTGGATCCTTTGGGTCCTCACTGGAACCCTACAGATATGATCCAGAGGTCCTGTTTTTCATCCTTTTCATGGGCCTTGCAAAGACCCATGACCAACCTTTCCTTCCCTATCAGCAAAGTCGAATACATTGTATGAGCGCTAGCCCTCAGCTAGGCTCCTCTTCCACATGACCACACCCATGACCATGTGATAACCCCCAAGGCTTCTCACAAATCACAGCTTTGGGAGTTCCATTTCAAACATTCTTTGTGCCTGTCCTTCGACACGTCGAACCCTGAAACTCCAAAGAGGGCTCACTGAATAAGAGTTCCTCCCTTGTTTTCTCCTACCATATGATCCTTGGCGTGACCATAACCTTTATCATGAAAGGTTTGTATTGCATCTCGTGACCTTGTGAGTTTTACAACCCATACAACAGATCCTATCAACCCCCAAACCCCGATATGGGTTGGCGGGTGATAAGCCCTTCTTTTGAGCCTTCTTTGCAATATGAAGACAAATAAAGGCCTTAGCACGAGCCCTTATTGCAACTTGTGACTTCACGAGTTGGAGATTCGAATACTCTTGACTCCTTAATGCCCCGAACGTCAATACCTGGGAGCGTGATATTGCATATAGCACGTAGCTCCCTTCCGGTTAGCTCCCTTTTCAAGTAATCACAAGAGACCTTTGGCTAGGGCTGGACTCTAGCCTTTATCGCAACTTGCAACTTCGTGAGTTGGAGGGGTGAAGGTTTTGTGCTCTCCCCTTATGAACCTTTGAACCATGATAAGTCAATAGCATGTTGACTCCACTAGAGCGATGTGAGCATGCCATTTGTCATCCGCTTCCACCTATGTTGTGCATTGTGTGTTACATCAGTGCCAACTGTCACACCCTTTGACTCTGCCACCTGTCGCATGAGCCTTCAACGCTCATCACTTCACGAATTTCGCAATCAAAGTAGAGTTTTACAATCCTCAAACCCCCGATATGCGATAATGTGCATGGTTTGATCCAATGGTCCTCTCATTTCTAGATCCAACGTCCCAGATCTTACTTCGTATACCTCGCAACTCGAGGATTTCAGCGACCAAGGATTTGGCCTGCCCTCCAAACCCATGAACCTTGAAATCATGAAATGATCTGACGGTTCTAAATAATGCATGATCAATGGCTCCCATTGATCCTTGATTCTAGGTGGTGGATCCCTCCCTGCCGCTAACCACCTTGCAGTTTTGACGAGATCTAACGGTCCTCGTTACTTCGCGAGTTCTCCATGGAGATATTCATCTGTCTATCTCTATCTTCAATGATTCTTTGGTTCTAAGATCTGATAATGACACTTAGACCGGATCTTTCCTTGATGACTTCAATTCAATCTTATCCCATCCTCTGTGACACTCGAAAACAATCGACTTTATGGGTCCTCAACTTCTCTTGGAGAGTTCTGAACTTGAATATCCTCTGTGCACGAATATTTCACGCTTAATGATAACTCGCGGTTATCCCTCCATGAACTCTTTGTGCACTCCTTGCAATAGAGATTCTTCAACTCCTCTGTGAGATTGAAGAAAACTTGATTTCTTCTCCCAACCCACACACACCTTGCACGTCTCCTTGCACGCAATTATGTTGTTTGTCCCGAGCCTCTCAGACTCGCTCAGTATCTAAGGGACTTCGACCTGCATCTGTTCCTTCAAGGGGAAAATTGATGCCTCTTGGGTAACCTCCAGCTCAAGCCTTCCTTTCTGAGCTTCCCTACAGAAACTTTGATATTCTATAAGTGTCTCTGTCCTAACAAACTTTCCTTATTCCAGAACTCAGAATGGAGTTCTCTTCAATGCATCTTATGCATTTGCTCGATGCCCTCCTAGCATAGTCTCACATAACTCTTCAAAATTTTTGTCTTCCCTCTGTGTCTTCCTCTACACAGTTTCACCTTCAGGATGTTCAACAATCCTGAGGATTCTCCTTGAATCAATGACTCCAGCTAGTGCTCCCTCCTGGCACTCCTTTGTCTGAAATTCCGCAGAATTCAGAAGTGCACTCCTTGCATTGGCTTACATATATCGCAGTACTCTGTTGTGCAATTCCTTTGCATGAAGCCACAAATAACCAAGCCTGGAATGAAAGAAACCAACAACCAACTAACTCTTCCTGTGAACTGCAAATGCAAACAAACATACATCTATAGCTTGAACAATACATGAAAGCATCCATTCATAAACACATAGACATACACAACACAATATGCAGGAAAAACTGCTTTGTTTGTATTAATGAAATGTCTGTTACAATTTGGGTAAGCTTGGACTGCTACAGCGTCTCGGCTTCCTCTCCTCTCCTATCCTCCCCAATCTCTCTGCTTCTACCCTACAACATACCAATTTTGAATCTCCCACAATAATACAATGGAGGGTGTTTATGACCCGTTTTCCCTCCTACACTTCTAAGGCTGTCAAATCGACATTCAAACCTACCTACTTTCATTAAAGTGAGTAAATGCCTTCAATGATTGACTGATAAGAGCTAGGCTCCAAATTTGTTCAAAATTACCAAGACATAAATGTAAGTGCGCCTCCATCTAGCTTTACATTTAATGTCCCTTTCTTTCATTTAAATTCAAAACATGTTTTCAAAACGGGCGTTGGTGGTTTTCCAACTGTCTCTTTGGCACTTGCTTCATGGATTGCTTACGATGCTCCTGTATGAATGTTGTTGGCATATGGTTTTCACACTCCATTGATGATATATTATGGTATATTGTATAGTATTGACTTACATGGTTGATGTGCATAGGTGTTGTGCATGGTTGGCACACAATATGGCCTAGGATGTACTTGGTTGATGTTTTTTTCATGATTCTCTATTCATTGTTGAGATATATTTTGCTTCATGATGTATGGTATGGCATGTGTTTGATGCATGGATAGGTCCAAGGATCATCATAGGAAGAGTGGATCATTCTTAAGCACTTGATCTATGTTCCAGTTCATCAGTAGCATTTGCAGGAGAAGCATATTGCAGTGGTAGCATATTTTTCATATTATAGAGAAGATAGGGGGAGACATACCGATAGGGGGAGTCATTCTTCTTCCCATGATTCCAGGAGGAGAAATTTATCATATTTAAAGTTAAATACTTGGATAAAGAGCACAAAGGCATGGTTCTAAGGAGAGCGATGGTCACAGGGGGGACATGAGTGATATGTATTCAACATTACATCAGAGTGATATCCCTTCCTCAAAAGGGGAGAGATTATTCAGAGGAAGATCAACGCATCCATGCAAGGGGAGCATCCCCAAGGAGACTTCAGGTAGGGGGAAAAACCCAAAGGAGATTTCAGGTAGGGGGAGAAGCCCCAAGGTGAGAACTACCATTTTCCATTGATATCAAAGGGGGAGAGATAGTCACATTGATGTGATTGAGATGACCATTTATGAAGAAAAATTCCATGTCTACATGTTTCCGTCAATGATTGGTGTTGACATCAATGTTTGTATTTCCATCAATATCAAAGGGGAAGATTGTTGGATCATGTTGTCATTGATGTCAAAGGATTGATGTCAAAACAAAAATTTCTTGTCATAGTATATTGATGATGTATTTTCATTGTTGTAAGTGAATGGATGTCAAGTGAAGTCATTGATAAATGAATTCATGCATAGACGAAGATGGATCAATGTGTTGTCATTGATATATGATGCATAAATGATGTCAAGCATAGATGAACATGGATCAATTTGTTTTCATTGATATATGATGAATATATGGGTGGATGAATTAATGTATTGATCCTTGGATCATTTGGACATGCATAGAATCAATAAAAAAATAGACAATATCATAGTGATGTATTGTCATGGGTTATTCCAGTTGGATTGATGTAAACATGACTCATTATTTTCTTTTCACAGTTGGTAGGAAATAGAAATGGATGAACTCTAAATTGGTCCCCTTATGGTGAAAGCCCTCATAGGAAGATGCTTTGCGGTTGAGTTATCCTAGAAGTATGGTTAGAGAATTTATGCTTAATTGTAGAATAATGAGATAAAGATCAGTGAATTTTTCAGTGAAACTATCCTATATGGATAGTTCTTGTCATTCCATTTCCGGTGGTATGTGGAACTTCACATAACTCCTCACGGTTTGAGAGTTATGGCCTTGTGAAGTTGAAGGACCCTCATATGTTGGCTAGAAGCCCCAAAAGGTCAAAGAAKTCAAAGTGTTTACAAAGAAGAAATTATTTAAATAATAAAGTGAAGTGATGAAGTCAAAGAGGATTATTTAAATAATAAATTTAACCGAGAAMTTTCTAATTATGGAAATTCGTTAGAAGTGGGTTAACCCTAAAACAAAGTAGGTTAAGTGGCCATGTGAAAAAATGGCTAAGTGGACAAAGTTGGATAAAGGTGGATATGTGGAAAAATGGTTATGTGGATAAAGTGGATATGTGGCCAAAGTGGCCTAGTGGATGCTTCTAAGGAAGCTACTTGGAGAATATAAATAAGAGGCAATGGTATCTTGTAAAGTTATCTCTCTTAAGAATATATTGAAGATATATTATGAGTAAGAGAGTGATTGCAAGTTCTCATGGATGCATCAAAGTTTTCGTAAGTCTGAGATCTTGACGCCCAAAGTTTCGAATTTTCAGAAACCCTAGTTTCTGAAGGAGTATGCAGGTTGCAGTGATCCAAAGCACGCACATACATAGGAAACAATGATCTAGAGTGCGTACACACACGGGATGAAGAAGGTCAAAGCACGTACAGTTGGAGAAAGTCATGGAGACTTGAGTGTGAGCTAGTGCCAGGTTTTTGAAGGCTGAAGAATTTTCCATATTTTCTTTCTATGGGCTCAGATCTACCATAGAAGTTTTGGTATGTTTACATGATTTTTTTTATGGATACTCTTGCTTATGGTATGGTGAATTCTTAAGGAATTATTGGTATGGCTATTGTGATATGGTTATATTGGTTCATTAACTGAGGGAGAAACACTCTTGTGTTTCACTACTGATATGGTTGCCATAATATACTGGTTACTTATACATGATTGAGTAGCATTCATATTGTATGGTTGAGGAGCATGAGTAAGTTGTTGGAGAGAATAGATGTGTTGTGATTGGTTATGGTACAAATTGGATAGTGAAGGGCAGAAGTGGATGTGACAGAGGATGCAAAAGATCTAAGTTTTCATGGAGAGAGAAAACCCCAACTCTTAAGGAGGCACACAGAAGTTGTTGTGAGACAGACAGTGTACATACGCGGGCTGGACTATTGGTAGGGCATGTATATACGTGTATTGCACTACTAATAGGACACATACATGTTGATAGATTGATATTTGTCTAGGATTGAATCCTCTTTTCAATTGGTGCTGAGTTGTGTAAGTTGAGTCTTGCATTGCAAAGTTGGTGCTCTTGTGGAGTTGATACTCTATTCAGTTGTTGTTGATAAACCCAAGGATTGTAGTCCATTATAAAAGAAAATTGTATGTACATATTTTGTTCTTTGTGGTGATGGGTTGTTGATGATAAATGTTGTTGTTATATGTTGTTGATATATGTTCAAATACAACTGGTTATAAATGTCAGTAATAAGTGAAGAGTGAATGGTGATTGTTAACTAAGTAGTTTTTGTGAAGGGAAGTGGAAAAAGGGCCCTACACTGATTCACACCCCCTCTTAGTGTGCTCGGTGTGTCCAACACATAAAGGCTATGGAGATTATACTTTATTCTCAAAAACCCTTTGTGTGAATTTCAAATTTCATGTGAACTTCAAATTTTAATATAACAACATTAGTTATCTAATCATAAATATATAATATTATTATTGTTACTATTTAGGTTAAAATTGATTAGGTGATATTAGATAGATTTAAATATGAAGGAGTAAATTCACCCAAAATCAACCATATTTATCATGCCTAAGGGAGTATTGAAGTTTACCAAAGGGAGGGGGTTCCCTTAATGAATTATTGTATTTCCTTAAGTTTGTAGGAATCTAGAAGGAAATAACCTTTGTAAGAGGCCGAGATCCTGATGTACATGTAAGAAAATGTCTAGAAAATAAGAGTGGTTATAGTTGATAGAGTCGAATAAATTAGGGATCCAATTTGGGTAAATTTGTTAGTTGAGTATGGAGATAGTTAGATTTTATCCAATTAGTGTGTAATCCTTCAAGACGTGAAATCACAAAGAGGGAAAAGGTTATATTCTAAGTAATTAGTTATAGATTTTAGGAGTTTGTTTGATGCTATGTGAGTTTACATTCCATGCCGAAAATGTAATCCTTCAATCATGAATAGGGGGCTGGGGGGGACATAGTGAAATTAGGCCAACAAATGTAGAGGGGTTTCTTAGTTACATGAACTATGTACATAGTTTATTTTAATTGATCATTGTGCTAAACTTCCATCTAATGTATAAATGTATTTATGAGATCTTTTGTCAATGTGTGAATGCTTGAATGAGTGTATTTTCGAGTAACCAAGGTTTTTTTTGTTTATAAACCCCGATTCATGAATGAGGATGATATCACTTTGAGTGACTAGTAAACCCTAATGAATTCGGGCCATGTTTAGATAGAGAGGAGTTTGTATGATTGGAAGTTGAATGAATCGATCTATACTTGGATAATGTGAAGGAAAATATAAGATAAGTGGAATATCTATGTGAGTGAAGGGGATAGTGGATGAGAGAAACAAGATCGAAGAGAAGTGATATGAGAGCTAGGAATGAAGTTCCTATGAACTTTGAAAGGATGAATAAATTCTCCTACATCAAGATGAAATCATGTGTGTTCATCAATAATAATATTGGTTGTGGTAATTGATCCACATAGTGGGATAATGCAATTGGATCATGGTGGAATATTGACCATTATTCATTAGAGATCAATGGATGATAGAGAAGGACCAATGATCTCATTGTTGCGGTGATCTTGGTGGTCGATTGACTGCAATTTAACTGGAAATAATTAGGCCTATTAGAAAGTTTATTTCGTTTAACAACCACTTAACTAATTAGAATTACAATTTGTTAAAGAATGGGTTTAACAAATGATAAGGTGTTTTTAGAACCGACCACATGTGCACATTGTTTTTTATAAAGGGTTAATCCCTTGGTTGTGTGGGATTAAAATTATAAGGTGATCATCTATTAAAGGAAAGGTAGTGAATTTTAAAGGGGGTGGTGCCTCCATCAGGTGGTATCAAAGCACAATAATTCTCTTTGTAAATAATAAATTACAGCTCAAGGAGTTAGGAAAAGGATAGTTCCAACAAGAGGGAGTTGGTTAGAACTATGAAATTGACAAAATAAACTTCTGCAGATGCAGATTGAAGATGTGATCTAGATGAGATTGGTAATAAAATGGTATCTATGTTCTGAATTAAATTTGGAGAGGGTATTTTTTTTATATCCTTAGCAGGTAGCAACAAGAATAAATTTGTGGTGGGAAACCCTTAAAACAAAGAAGTTGTAATAGAGAAGGAAAAAAGAACAACTTCTAGTTCTAGTTGGGTAGATTTTGTTGAGGCAACTCCAGAATTGTGATTGTGGGTAGAGTTTTCTAGAATAAGGAGAGTAGTGAATCTCTTAGGATATTTTCAGTGGAAGTGTAGAATCCTAGAAGAGTAAGATAAATCTCATAGGGTGCTAGTGGAGTAAACTAGGGATACCAAAATGCCAGGTTCGTGAGAGAAGTTTGGTGAGGTATTTTATAGTATGGTGAAAGAGACATTTTACTATAGAGGCTATTTGTAGATCATTGTTGAAGATGGAGAATATAAAAAAGGAAAAAATGAATATTATAAGAGATAATCAAAGGAAGGGTTCAGAAGGAAGGCACAAGAAGATGAGAGAAACTACCACAAATATTGGTACGAAGAGGATGAGTGATGAGGATTTCGACAGAGGAATAGTTGAGTTAAAATAATAACTTGGCATGATGAGGATGCTTCTACATGAATAGATGAAAAAATACAAGATATTTGTATGGAAGCTAAGGAAGAGTGTCCAATGGAATATAGTTCAATTGTTTGCAAGAAAGTTGAGTCAAAATTTGACACAGGTTCAGTTATTGGTTGAAGAAAGAGGAAGAACTTACTAGAACTAAGTATGGATAGAGATTCATGGAAGGGAAGGTAGATGTTCACATTTGTGAACCTGAATAAGGACTGATACTTGGAGAATATGATGATGAAAATGAGAGTCCCATGGACCTCTCAAATCAACAAAAGGAAAGGATGCTAAAGGCATCTAAGGACACAAAAGAGTCTCATATTTTTAAAACTAAGAATTTGTGTGAGTGGGTATATGAAGTTACTAAAGATGATGGAATTGGTCATGAATCTTCCACCGGGAAAGAGAAAAATAATCAACAAAGAGATTCTATACAACAAGGAGAAAATGAAAGAGACAAAGACAAAGGAAAGAGAAAAGGAGCATACAAAAAATTAGGGGAAGATTAAGACAAGAAGGATTTTCAGACTCCATAAGAGGAAATGGAAGAAATATGGAAATAAGGATACCAGATTCTAAGAGATGGAATGTAAGATAAAGGGGAAGGAATCTGTGTGACTAGATCAAAAGAAGACATCAACAGATTGCCCTAAGATGGTGAAATAGGAAAAGAAGAAGTAGAGGATGAGGTAATGGATTTATCTCTTCATATTTTGTTTAATGAGAATAAACATGTGTTGATAGTTGATGAGTAGAGAATTTCCTTGAGAGGCAATAATGGAATGTTGAGAGAAAAGAATCTTAAAGATAATAAAGGATACATAGAGGAGGATGGTAAAGAAGAGACTAATAAGTAAAATTATGTCCAAGATATTAAAACAAGTATAGAGGAGACCATGAGGAATGCAAGACAAGTAAACATCCAAGAAGCTAGAGATAAGTTTGTTGAGAATGAAAATGAGTATATAGAGAAAAAATATGAAGAGAGAGAGGTTTTCTATGCAAGCAACAAAGAAAGTGATGATAAGTGTAGCCAACAGGTTGGAAAAGAACAAATAATTTCAAAATATTTATGCACAAATGGGGCAAAAAACTATACACCTACAACAAAGAACAAGAAAGTTCAAAAGAGGATGATAGCATTCATTCTCATGGTCTTAGAAGTCATTTTTATGACTGCAAAAGAGCCTCTACAAGTTAATGGGAAAATTGTTTTCTATCATAAATTTATTTCATGTGTAGGGACAAAGGGAAGCATAGTATCTAGAGTTGGAACAATGCAAGATTTTATAGAGAAGAAAGAGCAATGGAGAAGACATCTAAGTTCCTTAGAAATTTACAAGGAAGAGAATGAGAAAGGAGGAATAATTTCTATATTTTTTCCGCATCAGGGCGTTGAGATAATCTTCAATAAATGGGAGCCTAGAATGCATGAGTAGAAATATGTTCTAACAAATAGAGATAATGCTCAAAGAGTTGATGAAAATAGAAGATACGAGGATAGAGAAATGGAATCAAAGGTCATACAGATTTTATTTGGAAGTAGTATAGAGTATATGGAACATAATTCCATAACCATTGAGGTACTAGCAAGATGATTTTATGAGAAAAGGATGTTGAGAAATACAATTTCCATGAAATTTTTATATGCAGAAATATAACAATAATAACATGCGAAAAAAAAGGACAAAGTTGAGCATTGAAGAAGGATTCTATAAACATTTGACGATGTTCAATATCAAAGAAAAGTTAGACAAAGGTATTTGTGGCAACAAGGCAAGTGTATAGAAACAAAACAAAGTATGGGATCCAAGAGGACTTCAAAAAATAGAATACCCATGATCAGGATATCATGAAACTTTTTGTACCTTGGGATTCTGATGCAGGAGCAAATTAACTCAAAATAAACCATGGTGATCAAGCCTAAGGCGGTCTTGAAATTTACTAATTGGAGTGGGTTCTGTTAGCACAGATAAATTTTCACATGAAAATATTTGATTTGGTCAAACTTAGTTAATAGAGGTCATTTGAGTCATTCAAATACAGTTAGAGTCAAGTCATATAATGTAAAACCATCTCATGTGATCATATCTCCTTTTGGCATGAGACATCATCAATTGGTTAAATCGTTGCACAAATTTGTTGTGTAACCTCCTATGCTACACATTTACAAGTATGTTACACAAATATTGCAATAGGTTGATATTGACAAGAAGGAAAAAGGAAATCTTGATTCACTTGTTGAAGCAACATAAGCTTGAACCCCTATAGTTGGTTTTACAAAATGTTTCCTTTTTTTCCTTTTTTTCAATAAAAGAATAGTAAAAACCTAAACCTAATTATAAAGTTGTCATCAGAATTTGAAGATTGCATACCTTTTTACATCGTTTTTTTTTATCAAGGTTGGGTCTTTTCAACCCATAAAATTTCATCCCAAATGGATAACCAAGTAAAAATTTATGACGCTCAAAAAATCCCCAAAAAATCCCTGCATCATTATCCTCTGGTTGAAAAGAATGCAACTCTTGCAAGATAATATCTTCAAATTGTTTCTATTTAATGGGATCTAGGTTTAGTAAGTCACCCTATGTAATCCAAATACTCTCTGTTGGTGCTACGCCTTCCCACTAGACCATATATCATTTGTATTAGCCTTGTCGAGTATGAAGGGTCTTGTTATCTAAAATATGCACAATATTTTCCTTTTTCTTGCTTGGAATGGAATGTTTCGAATCCACCTCCACCTCTTTGTCATCACCCATATAGTACCCATGAAAGATATACAAATAAGAAATGTTAAAAACAGGGTAGATATCGAGGTTAACTGGTAAATCAACCTTATAAGCATTGCCATTGATTTTCTTGAGAATCTTGCATGGAACAGTTTCCTTATACTTCAATTTTTGGTAGGTTCCTCAAGGAAACCACTCCTTCAGTAAATAAACCATCACGAAATAACCTTCATTGAATACCTGGTATCATTCGTGAGCATATTTGATAATTTTCTTTTGTTCATTACTGGCCTGCAATTTTTGTCTCGCCTATTGTTGAAACTGTTAAATGTGTTCTACAAATGCTTCCCCATCATCACTAATCCTATCCCAAAGTGGTAGCTGCACCAAATATAGGACACCCATAGGGCTTCCAATTCACTAAAATATTCACTCAACTATTGTAGGAAAATTCCGTTTGAGGTAAAGCCAAACCCCACTGCTTGGGATTCTCTCCAACAATGCTCCATAACAGGTTTCCCAAACTTCGATTTACCACCTCTATTTTCCCATCTATTTGGGGGTGATAGGCATTGTTGAACTCTAATTTAGTCCCCATTTTCTTCCATTAAGTCCTCCAAAAATAACCCAAGAACCGAGTATCTTTATTAGAGGTAATATTTTTTGGAACCCCATGCAATCTAACAACTTCTGAAAAAACAAATTCTTCCACCCACGATGCATCAATAGTTTTCTTGCAAGAAATGAAATGAGCCATTTTAGAGAACCTATCAACAACCATAAAAATATAATCAGTACCTCACTATGTGTTTGGGATCCCCAACACAAAATCCATGCTCAGATCTATCCATGGACCTATGGGTACTAGTATTGGCATATACAACCCTGTGTTTTGTGAGTGTCATTTAGACATTTGAAAAATTTGACATCATGCCACATACCTGGTTATATTGTTTTTCATCTTCAGCCAGTAATACTTATCTTCAATTAAGGATAATGTCTTATCCTTTCCAAAATGTCCTTTCAAACCACTACTGTGAATGTCTCTCATAACATTTTTGCTCATTGAACCAATTGGGATGTACATTTGTTTTCCTTTGAAGAGGTATCCATATTGCATAAAATATTTAGCTTGATTAATATCGATGTTACTAGCGACTGGTTTCTTCAATTGTTCCACAATCTCCTGAAAATCATTATCATATGCATAGATATCCTTTAATGCAACAAACCCAATTACTTGATTTTCCATGGTTGTCAAAAGAACAATATGCCGACTCAAAGCATCTGAAGCTTGATTATGTCATCCTAATTTGTGCTTCAAAACAAAGGTGTAACCTTGTAAGGAAGAGACCCACTTTGCATGTTCTTTGTTCAATTTATTTTGGGTGTTCACATATTTTAATGCAATATGATCGGTAAATAACACAAACTCCTTCAAACCTAGATAATGCCTCCAATGTCACAGTGCTTGAAAAATTGCATAAAATTCTACATCATATGTGGAGTAGTTCTTTCTTGCCCCATTCAATATGTCACTAAAGAATGAAATTGGTCTACCTTCTTGGCTAAGTACAACTAATATGAATTTTAGGGGGTATATGGTATAAATTTCGATGCAAAATTCATAAAGCTATAAAGATAATAGATTTTCTATGTGGATCAAGGATATTCCCACTTCCTCATTAATTAATTGGGATAACAAGTTTTCCATATGGGTCAAGGAGATTCCCACCTCTCCATTATTGTATTGGGTTTTATTTTCCCCTACTTAGTTAGCTCAGTAGTTAGATATATTATTATAATAATAGAGACTGATTTAATGAGCTCTTTCCATTATTGTATTAGGTTTTATTTTCCACTACATAGTTAGGTGGGTAGTTAGATCTATTATACTAATAATAGAGACTCATTTAATGATCTCTTTTTGACTTTGTCCAATGGACCATTTTGTAATTCTATATAAAGGCATAGCAAGCCTTCTCATAATATCAAGTTACTCATTTTGGATTTTCTCATATTTTATATTGTTCATTGAGATATTAATTAGATATGAGCGATGTACTAGTAATTAGTTTTAGAGGTGAGGCTCCTCTTTCAGCCTCACCTCCCGATTAATTCATTTACATGTTTTTTTCCATGCTTCTTTTCATGCAATATTTCCACGTCGAAGCTCCTCCTCTCTCGCCATTCAATCATCCAGATCTCATCCACCAAGACCTGGATGAGTGGTATCAGAGTAGGTATGCTCTCCATCGGAACAAGAGTTTGAACCATGTTATGGGTTCAAATATTTGCAGAAATCACCAACCTCATTTTGGTACTATCAGAATCTATTTTCCAGGTCATACACTATAATCATCACAGTTGGTCCATAGGAACTACATGGAATTTCTTTTTTACCCTCTGATCTTCGTTCACCATTACAAGGAGAACCATACATGCATTCACTACATCCATACATGGATTCACTACATATATAAATGGATCCACTACATCCATTGGTATGCAACATTTTCAACACATTTTCAGGGTGTCCATGTTGTCCACGAAGGTTCCACAACCTATAAAATAGCCCATGCTACTCTACAAACCCTTGGCATCCTTTGTGGCACTCTACACTCAACAAACTTCAAAGAGGTGTTGTGACCTCTAAACAACATTTTAGAAGCTATACCATACCTCATTGGAAATATATCTTCAATATCGCAAAAGGATATTTCACTGAATTTCATTTGGCTTCCTGGTTTGAGAGATATCATCGATTAAATATCAACATGTATTTGACACAAGGAGGTTGCACGTACCACCATATTCAATGGTATTTTTTTCCCTTATTAGGAAAATACAAAAAGTATTTCCACATATGTCTTGAAATATATATTCAATATATCAAATGGGTATTTCACGGAATCTCATTTGGCTTCATGTTCTGATAGATATCATCGATTGAATTTTAGCATGTATTTGACCCAAGGAGGCTGTGCGTACCACCATATCCAGAGATATTTTTCTCCCTTCTCAGAAAACTACATAACTTTTTCCACATATGTGTGGAAATATATCTTCAATATCTCAAATGGGTATTTCGTGGAATTTCATTTCATTGTATTTTTATGAGATATCTTTGTTATAAGTTGATGTAGGAGAATCACCATCAGTAGTTAAAGAAGCCAGGTGGAGGACATATCAACAACCAATGTCCATATTTCAAATTGTTTTTGAATTACAAGGAGGGTGAATGATTTTTTTTTGAAAGGATTGTAATTTAAATCTTTTAAATATTTGGAGGAAAGAGACATCACATAAGGTCGTCGAAGTTGTAATCGTTTTAACTATCAGATAAGGTTGTATAGATATTGAGTATCGAGTCATATCTAAATGTAATTTCCATTCAATGTAATATTACTTAGTAGATGAATGTATTAAATATGATATGATAGCACTAAGGTATTCTGGAGGGAAGGATTATAAGCCTCTCCATGTATAAATATATGTATTTTATGCCCAAATGAGGTTGTTGAATGTTATTGTTATTGTTGCAGATTATTATCTGGGAGAGGTATTAAAGATTATGAAGAGTTGCAGAGGGATGTGTGATTCCATGCACATATTTTACTGAATGAATACAAACAAAGAGATTTTACTCCAAATGTATGGTGTTGTGTTCATCTGAATTATTTAAGTATATGTGATGTTTCTTTATGCTCTCTTTGTTTTATCTGTTTATGTATCTTTTATGAATGGAGATGTTTTTCATGGTTAGGCATGGAAACCTTTGATGTTTTTGTAAGTTTCACTTATATATCTTCTGACATTCCTGGTGTAAGGAGTGCATAGTTCCCGCAAGAAGTGCATAGGCCGAGTTGAGATGGACTTATAATCTGAGAAGAGATAACGTGAATTTACAGTTGAAGTGGAAGGAGTGCATAGTTGTTCATTTGAAAGTGAAAAGAGTGCACAATTTCTCAGTGGAGAGGAAAGATTGGAGAAGACCTGTGTAAGGAGTGCATCAGGAAAACAATTTGTTTAAGTGTTGAATAAGTCTCAGAGGAGAGGAGTGCAAGGAGTGCGTAAAGTATATTTTCTTCAAAAATATCTAAGTCCAAAAATTTCTCAGAAGTTCAAAGGTTGCAAGGAGTGCGCCAGAGGTCTAAAATACCTCAAGGACTTAAAGCTTAGGAAGGATAACGGTCAAAATCCTTAAGGAGGAGAGGATTTTCTTGTTTCAATAGTTGAACGGTTGAGATATTTTTGGGAGGATCCATGACCTTTTTTCACCCTTATATCTAGGGAACCAGCGTGAGGTTTAACCTTGTAACTCATTGAGACTTTGCGAGTTTGGCAGAAGTTGGGTACAAATATTAAAGGAGGAGTTATCAGAGAGTGGAAATCAATGGTCAATATCTATTCAGGAGTTTGTAGGAGAGTGGATATCCATTGCATCAGGAGGATTTGCATGAGGGTTAATCGATAAAGTCCTTAGGACTTCATGCATTCAAGAGATTTTGCGTGTGGAAAAGTTGGAACCACCGAAGTCCCGAAGGCCAGAGTTAATCGTGGTCATCCAAAATACGAGGACACGTGTCAGCAAATTCTTTACTATGATGGAATGTCACTCCAGAAGAAGTTAGGAGTAGAGGAACCCCAAAGTCCTGAACCCCTATAGTTTATCTGGGACATCTATCAGTAGGGACACACATCATAATATTAGAAGATCCGGAGGATAGACACTATGAGATAATAGTGAGAAGAGAAGTTTGATATCTCCAGAGTCCCAAATCCCATATTCAATATGAACCATCAATCACTGGAAGGACATGTGGTATCAGATCTGGAGGTTCAACACTCTGGAGAAAACATAGTATAGTGTTGTGAGGACTCGCAAAGACCCAAAGGCTGGAGTCCATCCCAGTCGTCCATTGGAGGAGGATGTGTGGTAAAATATTCCATAGTTCGAGGATGTGGCACTTTAGTAAATTTTCATCATCGTGTAGACATGAAGAAAAATATTTGAAGTCCCGAAATCATCCTCGTCGTCGATCGGGGAGGGGACATGTGGAGGAAGGATAAGATTTTCGACATTTCGGCGTCGGAAGATATAAAGAGTTGTATCGTGTGGACGACCAAAACAATTGTCGAAGCTCGAAGAGAATAGATCATAACCACCCATTCAACAGTGCTTAAGGACCATCGATCTAATACTTGGTGTAATTTCCTTTTCGACAATCCAGGAAATTGGTAAAAAAGTTATGGATAAATCATCGAAGCCTGGAGTGCGAAAGAAGCATGGATCCATCGATCTAGTGGTGGATTAGAAGTCACTCAATATGTCTTTTCAGAAACTGGTACTTTGCGGGTGGTCTGTGTTTTGATTCAATCAAAATATATTGTTGAAGTTTGAAACAACGGATTTGGAGTTGTCGATATCGATGCTCATTGAAGACCGTTGATATCGCCATCTAGTGTTTGACAGTTCATGGGTTTTGCATTTAGATATAAAAAGGGATAAAAAGTTCCTGAAGTCCTGAAACTTTCGATGATTGAAGGTTTGGCCCATGGTTTGGGCCCTCGGTCTCTGCGGATGGATTTCCATCATTCGGGGACTCCCAAAGAAGTGAATTTTCGTTCGAGAAGAACGTTTAAGGACTTATGTATTGAAATTTTGGGCTCGGAGGGAGCCTGTGAGCTAATTTCATCTCCTTAATAGAATGATCCTAGATAGAGAGGTTGCATAGACCCTATGAGAGGGTGGGGTATTCATCAAGTGGTATTAGAGCCCAAATTTAGCTCTATGTGAGAAGAAAAATTCAAAACTATGTCTCCCAGAAGACATGTAGAGAGACCTATAGAAAATCCATCCATGGAATGTGAAATGAGGCAAATCTGTGCGATATTGGATGCCATGTAGACAATGCAAAGAACATAACCTAATTCTGGTGATGTCAGTGAAGTTGAGAGTGAATAAATAGAATTTGAAGGAGCTGCAGAAAAAGACAGTGTAGAGGAATGCTTGTTGAAAGCGGTTGTAAAAATTGGAGCCAGAGAAAAAATGGAAGTCCCGATGTATGAAGGAAACTTGGATGTTGAGGAGTTGTTGGATTGGATAAGAGCCTTAGACAAGTACTTCAATTATCAATATATTTAGGATGAAAATAAGGTGAATCATGTTGTTACCAGATGGAAGGGACATGCAGTGCCATGGTGGGATGAATTGCAAGTCGACAGAAGGCATAAAGGTCAACAAAAAATAAAAAATTGGGACAGGATGGTAGCTAAATTAGAAGCTAAGTTCATACCCAAATACTATCAAGTTAATATGTTTAGGATATTAGATATCTTGATCCAGAAGGTATTTTCAGTGAAGGATTACATTGAATATTTTTATAGATTGAACATCAGAGTAGGACATAGAGAGAGTGACAAGGAAAATGTTTCTAGGTATATTAATGGTCTGAGATATGAAATTCAAGAATAATTCAGTATGATGAAAATGAGAATGGTGGAATATGCTTATTAAGAAGCACTGAAAGTAGAAGAGAAGTTATCCAGAAAACAAATCCAATGAAGAAAAGGAAAGAGCCCAAGCAGAGGCAAGGGAACTGTCCGAGAGATGTTCGAAAAACCCAAACCTAAATATGGAAAGTATCAGAGTCATACACAAAGAGGAGGAAGTTCCAGAGGTCAAAAATATGGTGGAAGAAACTATTTTTCACGAGGAAGAGGAAGAGACATAGGAGGAGAAGTGAAATTCTATGCCTGTGGAAAGATAGGGCATATGTGTTGGGAATTTCCTGAGAGGAAGAAGAAAGAAGAAGGTGGAGAATCTTACATTTCTGAAGCTCAAATAAGGAATGTTGAGGCAGAACCAACGGAATATGGGAAATCCCTCATGATGAGGAAGGTTCTCTTAAAACCAGAGAAAGAAGCAAAAGAGCCAGTTCATAGAAACAATTTTTTTAGGTTTTCTTGCAAGACCAACGACAAGGGAACACTGATAATTTGGTATCCACAGAAATGGTGGAAAACTTGGAGCTGGAGACAACTACACATCCGAACCCGTACAAGTTATTGTGGCTGGAGGAGGGACACCAATTCATGTTGAGTCGATGGTGAAATGTTGAATTCAAGATAGGAGGTTATAAATATGAGATTTTGTGCAATGTAATACCCATGGATGTTTTTCATGTTCTATTGGGAAGATTGTGGCAACTTGACAGAAGTGTCATACATGATGGGAGAAAAAATACTTACACCCTTGAGAATAATGGTCATACACACATTTTTCTTCACATGGATGATAAGAAAGTGAAGGAGGAAGCTATCCCAAGAATACTTCGCATGAGTGGGAAGGAACTCTTGAATGAATTCAATAAGGAATAGGAGATGTAGTTTGTTGTGGTGAGAAATCCCATAGTCATCCTTACAAGTAATTCTGTGGATGATATGCCTATAGAGACTCAGGAACTGTTAGATGATTTTGTTGACATCTTGTTGGATGAATTACCTTGTTCTCTACCACCCATTAGGAGTATCATTCATCACATTGACCTTATTCCAGGAGCAATTTTTCCAAACAAAGCAGCATATAGTTTGACACCTCAAGAAAATGAATAGGTCAAGAATCAAGTCCGAGAGTTGTTGGATAAGGGTTTGGTCAGAGAAATTTTGAGTCCATGCGTAGTACCGACTGTATTGAGTCAAAATAAGGATGGAGGATGGATAATGTGCACATATTCTAGAGCCATCAACAAGATTACCATCAGGTATAGATTCCCTTTACCCAGAATGTATGATTTGATGGATTGCTTGAGTGGAGAAGATTATTTTTCCAAGATAGACTTGAAGAGTGGATATAATCATATAATAATGAGAGAGGGAGATGAATGGAAGACAACATTCAAGAGAAATGAAGGGTTGTATGAATGGCTTGTTATGCCATTTGGCTTAACAAGTGCCCTAACCACATTCATGATATTGATGAATGAAGTACTCAAATACTTCATAAGTAAGTTTGTAATTGTATATTTGGATGATATCCTAGTCTTCAGTAAAGCTGAAGAAGAGCACTTAAGGCACTTGACATTAGTGATGAGGAGTTTGCAGCAAGAGAATCTACTTATAAATATGAAGAAATTTTCTTTCATGAAAACATAACTCATATACTTTGGTTTTGTGATCTCTTCAAATGAATTGAAGATGGATCCAATGAGGGAAATCGAATAATGGCCTTCTCCAAGAAGCATATTTGACATGATAATATTCCAAGGATTAGAATTTTTTTACAGGAAATTCATTAGGAATTTAAGTGGAATTTGTTCACCCATAATGGAAACTATAAAGAAAAAACATAAGTCTTTTAATTGGACAGAGGAAGTTGAAAAAGCTTCAAAGTGTTGAAGGAGAAGATAGCATAACAACCTATTCTAGTTCTGCCAGATTTCAAGAAGATATTTCATGTGAGGTGTGATGCAAGTGGAGTAGCTATTGGTGCAGTATTGAGCCAAGACAATAATCGTGTTTCTTATTTAAGTGAGAATTTGAATGACACGAAGAGAAAATAATCTATGTATGATAAGGAGTTTTATGCTGTAATACAAAATATGAAAAAGTGGAGGCATTATCTTATTCCAAAGGAGTTTGTCTTGTACAGTGATAATAAGGCTTTAAAATTCATAACCAGGGAAGAGAAATTGAACCAAAGATATGCTAAATGGATAGAATTCATGCATAATTTTAATTTTGATAATAAGCACATTAATGGTAGAGCTAACAAATTTGTTGATGCTTTGAGCAGGAGATGTTTGATTATGAAAGCATTTCAAGTGGATACCTTGGGGTTTGAACACCTTAAGGAAATGTATCATGAAGATCCATATTTTAAAGAGGATTATGTAGCATGTGAGAACCCTTTGCTAAGGGACAGAAGCCAGTGGATAGAGTATTTGATTCAATATGGACTGTTTTTCAAAGGAAGCCAACTTTGTATTCCAAGATGCTCAATGAGAGACAACCTGTTGAAAGAAAAACAAAGTGGATGGTTGGTTGGACATTTAGGCGATGAAAATACTTATGCACAACTGAGTTCTACGTACCTTTGGCCAGGTATGAGATCTAAGGTGAAGAAATTTGTAGACAAATGTAGAGTGATGTAGAAGCATCTCAAGCGAGACAACACGGAGATAAAAAGACGGTTGGAAAAGCAACCAACGCAAATTTTGAAAATGTCTTGAAACATTAATGAAGTCATCAAGTGGAGGCACACTTGTATAATGTAAAAGGACCTTGAGCGATTCACTCTCGTTCATAGTAGATAGGAGGCATTTATAGTAGTTAATGAAGGTAGGTAGAATTGAATTCCTAGATTAGACAGTTTTAGGAGTCGGAGGGAAAATGGATATAGACACCCTCACTTGTATTATTGTAACATTATCAAGAGCATAGAGAAGAAGTAGAGAGTTGTAGTTGAGAAAACCCATGTACAAAAATTTTGGATTTATACAAAGAGATTTGACTCAGATTCATGGTGTTGTGATATTCTCTGTGTATGCATTATTGAATGTTATGCTCATGAATGCTTTACTCTTTCTGTCATGAAATTGTTTTTATGCTATGTATGAATGATTTCTCGTTGAATGTTTGAAATCTAAGAAGAAGAGTAAGAAATGAGTTTCAATTGTTTCTCTGTCTGAGTGAGTAAAATTCCCACATGGAGTGCAGTGGAGTTTTTCCCCAAGGAGTGCGTTGACATAAGTCAGAGTTCATCTCTGAAAGTTCAAGAGAGACAACAATTGTTCTCATTTTCACAGGAGTGCAAAGTTGAGCACAGGAGATGTGCAAGGTGTGTGCAGGCCGAGTAGAGTTTTAGGTTTTGTAACCTGAATGAAATGTTGAGAGATTGTTGTTGTAGGGAGTGTGCAGAGTCAAAGAACTTCAATTCCTTGGAGTAATTGAGGAATTGAGTGCGTGCATGAGTATTTTTTAAGACTCGAAGTTGGAAAAAGATCAGGAAGGATAAAGCCTTGGAAATTTTCAAAGAGGAGCCCACGAAGTTTGTGCATTTGGAGCATTGAGAAGGTGTCGCAAGTTTGTGTTGCAGGCGGTCAAGTACTGTTGAAAAACACTTTGGTAAAAAGTTGTAGAAGTCCTCGAGAAGGAAGAAAAAACATACGGTCGAAATTCTCTGTGGAGAATTCACGAAGTCCCGTGAGTCGTCGGATCTCGTGAAGGAGCATAGGAGTTACGAAGAGTGTTTTCAAAGGCTCAAGCTCAGGAGAGGCAGAGCCATAGATTCAAGCCAACAAGGGCCATTGGATTTTCCTGAGTATTTTCATTTCGGGGTTTCGTGGATTTAGTTCCCGAAATATTTGCATTAAGACTCGCAAAGTGCGAAGTCCCAAAAAGGTGGAAAAGTCTAGTTGTGGGACCGATGTTGGGAATCGTGTCAAGGATTGATATTTCAAGATTTTTGGGAAATAGAAAGTCATAATTTCAGAGGTCGTGGAGCAGAGTTGCATGACATTGTGAGTCACGAACTCATGAAATACGAATAGACAAAATTGACATCGGGATTCGGGAATTTGGGGTTTGCGTCGACAAGAGATTTTGGTATCAAGAGTCTCAAACTTCTGATACATCAAAAATGTGTTGACCGTTGGATCAAGCGGGGAATCACAACCATTGATTTCGTTTGGAAAATGAACATTGGAGTTCGGTAATTCAGGTTTTGGGGGTCTGAGAGATAAGACACTTGATTATAGGATTCTCGAAATCGCGAAGTCCGATCTCCCGAAACGTGAAGGGGGAATTCCACAAGTTTTTGTTGTGAGTGCAGATTTTTCCCGATGGGGAAATACAAGAGCCAATTGCTGAGAGCTCTTCAGGCCAGTGGAAGAAGAACGATCTTGTGTACGTGGAATTCTAACATGCGGGTTAGTAGGGCTGCGTCATTTTTGGTATCAGAGCCCAGAAAGGTTTCTTTGTTTTCTGTAGCAGGGAAAAGGAAGATTCACCACGCCGTCGAGAAGAAGGGATAGGAAAACACCCGATCCACCAGAGGAGAGGGAAATACCAAGAAGAAGGGGTAGGCAGATGCATGATCCAGCCATAGAAAGAGAAATGTGTGACTTATGCTCCATACTTGAAGACATGGAGACAACACAGAGGCACACAACTGGTGTTGGGGATGTTAGTCATTCCGAAAGAAAAAATGAAGTTGGACATGACGAAGAAGAAGTCACAGTAGAAGATGCAGCGACCGAAAGCCTGCTTAGAGTTGTTGCAAGAATGGGTGCAAGAGCCAAGATGGACATTCCAGTATATGAGGGAAATCTGGATGTAGAGGAGCTTCTAGACTGGATTAGAGCTCTGGACACTTATTTTGACTATGAAGATGTCGAAGAGGACAAGAAGGTCAAACATGTTATCACAAGATTAAAAGGACATGTAGCATTATGGTGGGACTAGCTACAAGATGATAGATGTTGCCAAGGCAAGTAGAAGATCAAGAGTTGGGATAGGATGATCGCAAAGATGAAGGTAAAATTCATCCCCAGAGATTATCAAATTACTCTATTTCAAAGGATGCAGAACTTGAGGCAGAAGTTGGTGACGGTGAAGGAATATACTGAAGAATTCTATAGGCTGAACATCAGGGTAGGTCATCGAGAAAACGATGATGAAAAGGCTGCTAGGTACATGAATGGCCTGAGATACAACATTCAGGATGAGATGAGCATGATGACCATCCGAATGGTGGAAGATGCTTATCAAATGGCTCTAAAAGCGGAAGAGAAGCTGAGCCGAAAGCAAGGTCAAAGAGGCCGAGGAAGAAGTCAACCCAGGGAAAAGTCAGTTGTCCAAGATAAACATCAAAAGCCTAAAGAAGAATGGAAAAAACCTCATACTTGAACTGAGAGAGGTGGAAGCTCACAGTGAGGGAAATATGTTGAACAGTGAGGGAAATATGTTGATCATAGAGGAGATTATGATAATAATAATATTTTTCCTCGTACCAGAGGTAGAGGAAGAGGAAGAGGTGGAGTAATAACATGCTTCACGTGCGGAAAGGCTGGACACAAGTATTATGAATGTCCAGAAAAAAAGAAAGAAGGTGGAGAGGCTCACATTGCCGAAGCTCAAAGGTAGAATGTTGAAGCAGAGAATGTTGAAGGTGGAAGATCGATGATGATGCGAAAATCTCTTTTAACGCCAGAGAGAGAGGTGGAGAGTTCAGTCCAAAGAAATAGACTTTTTCAGACTGCATGCAAGACCAAGGACAGGGTATGAAAAATCATTGTGGACAGTGGTAGCATAGATAATATTGTTTCAACAGAGATTGTAGAGAAGCTGGAGCTGGAGACGATTGATCATTAGAGTCTATACAGAGTTTCATGGTTACAAAAAGGACATCAGTTAACTATCACTAAACAGTGTTTAGTTGAATTTAAGATAGGAGGATATAACGATAAGATACTCTGTGATGTCATTCCCATGGATGTTTGTCATCTATTGCTGGGTAGACCATGGAAATATGACAGGAATGTGATTCATGATGGGAGAATGAACACATACACCCTAGAAACGAATGGGAGAACTCACATCTTGCTTCCAATCAAAGATAAGGAAGTGAAACCTGAAGTAAGCAACACTATACTTCTCATGAGTGGGAAGGAACTTCTTACATAGGTTAAGAAGAAGGAGGAACTGCAATTCATTGTGGTCAGGAAGCCAAAGATTATTTTAACCAGCACAAGGGTAGATGATTTACCAGAGGAGTTTCAGGAACTGTTGGAAGAGTTTGTTGACATAGTAGTGCACAAACTACATCATTCGTTTCCACTGATCAGAAGTGTGAATCATCATATTGACGTCATACAAGGATCTAGTTTTCCAAACAAATCCATGTACAGATTGACACCGCAGGAGAATGAATAGGTCAAAAGACAAGTCTAGGATTTGTTGGACAAAGGTTTGGTCTGATAAAGCTTGAGTCCGTGTGTTTTTCTGACAGTACTCAGTCCGAAGAAAGACATAGGCTGGAGGATGTGCATTGACTTGAGGGTGATTAACAAAATAACCATCAGGTACAGATTTCCATTGCCAAGGATGGATGATCTGATGGATTGCTTGAGTGGGGCCAAATTTTTTTTGAAGATTGACTTAAAGAGTGGTTATCACCAGATTCATATGAGAGAAGGTGACGAAAGGAAGACAACATTCAAAACCAATGAAGGGTTGTATGAATGGCTTGTTATGTCATTTGGCTTAACAAACGAACTGAGTACCTTCATGAGATTGATGAATGAAGTCCTGAAGGATTTCATCAGAATTTTTTTTATCATATATCTTGATGATATACTAATTTTCAGCAAAACAAAAGTTGAACATCTGAAACATTTGGCTACAGCGATGCAGAGACTACAACAGAAGAAACTGTAGATAAACATGAAGAAATCCTCATTCATGAAGATAGAGCTCATTTATCTGGGGTTTGTTATTTCTGTAGATAAGTTGAGGATGGATCTAGATAAGGTGGAGGTAATTAAGAATTGGCCATCACCGAAGAATATCTTTGAGGTAAGAAGTTTTCACATATTGGCTAGTTTCTACCGAAAATTCATTAGAAATTTCAGTGGAATTAGTGCACCGATGATGGATACAGTGATGAAAAGACACAAATCTTTTCACTGGACAGAAGAAGCCAAGAAGAGTTTTAATTTGTTGAAAAGGAAGATCACAGAACAACCCATTCTGGTGTTGCCTGATTTTCAAAAGACATTTCAAGTGAAATGTGATGCAAGTGGATTTGCAATAGGGGTAGTCTTGAGTCAAGAAGACATGCTGATAGCATACTTCAGCGAAAAGTTGAATGAAGAAAAAGTGAAATACTCCACGTATGACAAAGAGTTCTCTTCTATTATACAGGCATTGAAGAAATGGAGACATTACATGGTTCCCAAGGAGTTTGTCTTATACAGTGATAATCATGCATTACAATTTGTGACTCAACGGGAGAATTTGAATCAAAGACATGTAAAATGGGTTGAATATATACAAAATTTCACTTTTGTGATTAAACATATTTCTGGTACTACTAACAAAGTTGTTGATGCTTTGAGCAGGAAGTGTTAGCTATTGCAGGAGTTCAAAGTCAAAACGTTGGGTTTTGATGATCTCAAGGAGATGTATCAAGCTGATACAGATTTTAAAGAGGTGTATGAAGAAGCTGAGAATCCAATTCTCAGAGATAGAGGCCAGTGGGTAGAATACATGATCTAGGAAGGATTATTGTTTAAAGGTAATCAGCTTTGTATTCCAAAATGCTCCATGAGGGAGAATTTGTTGAAGGAGAAACACAGTGGAGGATTGGAAAGGCACTATGGTCACGAAAAGACATTCGCAAAGTTGAATGAGTCATATTTTTGGCCGGGAATGCGAGAAGACGTCAAGATATTCATGGACAGATGCAGAATTTGCTAGCATTCAAAGGGAAAGAGACAGAACGCGGGGTTTTATCAACCATTTCTCATACCTGAAAAGTCGTGGGATGCAATCAGCATGCACTTCATATTGGTGTTGCCAAGAACACAAAGAGGGTTGGACTCAATCTTTGTGGTGGTGGATAGATTTTCCAAGATGGCACACTTCATTCCATGTCAGAAAACCAGTGACACAACTCACATTGCGAATATGTTTTTCAAAGAAGTCATTCGACTCCACGACTTACCAAGGAGCATAGTTTCAGATCAAGACACTAAGTTCGTAGGAAACTTTTGGAGGACCTTATGGAAGAAGCTGGCAACTAACTTGTCATTCAGTTCATCTTATCATCCTCAGACGGATGGACAAACAGAGGTGGTGAATAGAAGTCTGGGAGACTTGCTAAGGAGCTTGGTGACAGAACACCACAGCTAGTGGGACAACATATTACCATAGACAGAGTTTTCTTATAATGACTCAGTTAACAGAAGCACGGGGAAGATTTTGTTTCATATTCTCTATGGCATGCAACCAAGAGGAATTTCTGAATTGAGGGATTCAGAACAGACTACGACTAGGAGCGCTAGTGCAGAAGATTTCGCAAAGGCGATGAAGGAACTTCACAGCCAGGTAAAGGAACAATTGCAGAGTTTGAGCCAAGAATATAAACGAAGAGAAGATCAACGCAGGAGACAGCTTCAATTTGAAGTTGGTGATTTGATCCTTGCACATTTGAGAAAGGAAATGTTCCCAAGAGGAACATATAATAAACTGAAAATGAAAAAAATCGGACCATGCAAGGTCTTGAAGAAATTTGGGGCAAATGCTTACGAGATTGAATTACCCGATGGGATTGGAATTTCTCCGATATTCAATATCTCAGATTTGTACCCATATAAAGCTGAGGAAGCAAGGATAGGAAATGAACAACCAAAGGTTCAGTGGCGAATGCAGATGCCGGTTGCAGAAAAGTTGTTGATGGAGTGAATTCTGGACAAAAGAGTCAGCAAGAAGACCACACGAAAGCAATAATTTGAGTATTTTTTCAAATGGAAGGGCCATCCAATTGAAGATTCCAGTTGGAAAAATGAAGGGGAGATCCAGAAGCATGGACAGACTATGTGCAATCTCATGGACAGGAGCCCATGAAAATTTTCAAGCTAGGGAGTATGATGCAGGAGCATCTCAAGAGAGCTAGCGCGAAGATAAAAAGATAGCAGGAAAAGCACCCGACGCAAATTTTGAAAATGTCTTGAAACATTAATGAAGTCATCAAGTGGAGGCACACTTGTATAATGTAAAAGGACCTTGAGCGATTCTCTCTCGTCCATAGTAGATAGGAGGCATTTATAGTAGTTAATGAAGGTAGGTAGAATTGAATTCCTAGATTAGAAAGTTTTAGGAGTCGAAGGGAAAATGGATATAGACACCCTCACTTGTATTATTGTAACATTAGCAAGAGCATAGAGAAGAAGTAGAGAGTTTTATTTGAGAACACCCATGTACAAAAGTTCTGGATTTATACAAAGATCTTTGACTCAAATTCATGGTGTTGTGATATTCTCTGTGTATGCATTATTGAATGTTATGCTCATGAATGCTTTACTCTTTCTGTCATGCAATTTCTTTTATGCAATGTATGAATGATTTCTTGTTGAATGTTTGAAATCTGAGAGGAAAAGTAAGAAGTGAGTTTCAATTGTTTCTCTGTCTGAGTGAGTAAAATTCCTGCAAGGAGTGCAGTGGAGTTTGTCTGCAAGGAGTGTGTTGACAGAAGTTAGATTTCATCTCTAAAAGTTCAGGAGAGATAACAATTGTTCTCATTTTCACAGGAGTGCAAAGTTGAGCACAGGAGCCGTGCAAGGTGTGCGCAGGCCGAGTAGAGTTTCAGGTTTTGTAACCTGAATGAAGTGTTGAGAGATTGTTGTTGCAGGGAGTGCGCAGAGTCGAGTAACTTTAATTCCTTGGAGTAATTGAGGAATTTTCTGCAAGGAGTGTGTGCAGGAGTATTTTTTAAGACTCGGAGTTGGAAAAAGCTCAGGAAGGATAAAGCTTTGGAAATTGTCAAAGAGGAGCCCAGGAAGTTTGTGCATTTGGATCATTGAAAAGGCGTCGCAAGTTTGTGTTGCAGGCAGTCAAGTACCGTTGAAAAACACTTTGGTAAAAAGTTGCAGAAGTCCTTGAGAAGGAAGAAAAAATAGATGGTCGGAATTCTTCGTGGAGAATTTGCGAAGTCTCGCGAGCCGTCGGATCTTGCGAAGGAGTAGAGGAGTTACGGAGATTGTTTTCAAAGGCTCAAGCTCAGGAGAGGCAGAGCCGTAGATTGAAGCCAACAAGGGTTGTTGGATTTTCCCGAGTATTTCCGTTTTGGGGTTTCGTGGATTTAATTCCTGAAATATTTGCATTAAGACTCGCGAAGTGCGAAGTCCCGAAAAGGCAGACAAGTCTAGTTGTGGGACCAGCGCCGGGAATCATTTCAAGGATTGATATTTTAGGATTTTGGGGAAATAGAAAGTCGGGATTTTGGAGGTCGTGGAGTAGAATTGCATGACATCACGACTCACGAACTCACGAAAGCCGAATAACCGAAATTGACATCGGGATTCAGGAATTCAGGGTTTGCATCGACAAGAGATTTTGGTATCGAGAGTCTCAAACTTCTGATACGCGAAAAACGCGCTGACCGTTGGATCAAGCGGGGAATCACAACCATTGATTTATTTTGGTGACTAAAGATTGGAGTTCGGTAATTTGGGTTTCGAGGGTCTGAGAGATAAGACACTTGATTACAGGATTCGTGAAATCACGAAGTTCAATCTCCTGAAACGTGAAGGGGGGATTCCACGAGGTTTTGCTGTGAGTGCAGATTTTTCTCGAAAGGGAAATAGGAGAGCCAATTGCCGAGAGCTCTTCGGGCCAGTGGAATATGAACGATCCTATGTACATGGACTTCTGACCTGTGGGTTAGGAGGGCTACGTCATTTTTGGTATCAGAGCCCAGAAATGTTTTTTGTTTTCTATAGCAGGGAAAAGGAAGATTCACCATGCCGCCGAGAAGAAGAGACAGGAAAACACCCGATCCACCAGAGGAGAGGGAAATACCAAGAAGAAGGGGTAGGCATATGGTTGATCCATCCATAGAAAGAGAAATGCGTGACTTTCGCGCTAGACTTGAAGACATGGAGATAACACAGAGGCACACAACTGGTGCTAGGGATGTTAGTCATTCTGAAAGAGAAAATGAAGTTGGACATGACGAATAAGAAGTCACAATAGAAGATGCAGTGACCAAACGCCTGCTTAGACATGTTGTAAGAATGGGTGCAAGAGCCAAGATGGACATTTCAGTATATGACGGAAATCTAGATGTAGAGGAGCTTCTAGACTGGATTAGAGCTCTGGACACTTATTTTAACTATGAAGATGTCGAAGAGGACAAGAAGGTCAAACATGCTCTCACAAGATTAAAAGGACATGCAACATTGTGGTGGGACGAGCTACAAGCTGATAGACGTTTCCAAGGAAATCAAAATATCAAGAGTTGGTATAGGATGATCGCAAAGATGAAGGCGAAATTCATCCCCAGAGATTATCAAATTACTCTGTTTCGAAGCATGCAGAACTTGAGGCAGAAGTTGGTGACGGTGAAGGAATATACTGAAGAATTCTACAAGCTGAACATCAGGGCAATTCATCGGGAAAATGATGATGAAAAGGTTTCCAGGTACATGAATGACCTAAGATACGAAATTCAGGATGAGATGAGCATGATGACCATCCGAACAGTGGAAGATGATTATCAAATGGATCTAAAAGTAGAAGAGAAGCTGAGCCGAAAGTAGGGTCAAAGAGGTCGAGGAAGAACTCAACCCAGGGGAAAGTCAGTTGTCCAAGATAGAAATCAGAAGCCTAAAGAAGAATGGAAAAAACCTCAGACTCGAACTGAGAGAGGTGGAAGCTCATAGCAAGGGAAATATGCTGAACAACGAGGGAAATATGCTTATCAGAGAGGAGATTATTATGATAATAATATTCTTCCTCGTACCAGAGGTAGAGGAAGAGGAAGAGGTGGAGTAATAACATGCTTCACATGTGGAAAGGTTGGACACAAGTCTTATGAATGTCCAGAAAAAAAGAAAGAAGGTGGAGAGCCTCACATTTCCGAAGCTCAAAGGTTGAATGTTGAAGCAGAGAATGTTGAAGATGGAAGATCGTTGATGATGCGAAAATCTCTTTTAACGCCAGAGAGAGAGGTGGAGAGTTCAGTCCAAAGAAACAGACTTTTTTGGACTGCATGCAAGACCAAGGACAAGGTATGGAAAGTCATTTTGGATAGTGGTAGCATAGATAATCTCATTTCATCACAGATGGTAGAGAAGCTGGAGCTAGAGACGATTGATCATCCGAGTCCATACAGAGTTTTGTGGTTACAAAAAGGGCATCAGGTAACTGTCACTAAATAGTGTTTAGTTGAATTTAGGATAGGAGGATATAACGATAAGATACTCTATGATGTCATTCCCATGGATGTTTGTCATCTATTGTTGGGTAGACCATGGAAATATGACAAGAATGTGATTCGAGATGGGAGAATGAACACATACACCCTAGAAAAGAATGGGAGAACTCACATCTTGCTTCCAATCAAAGATAAAGAAGTGAAACATGAAGTAAGCAACACTGTACTTCTCATGAGTGGGAAGGAACTTCTTACATAGGTTAAGAAGAAGGAGGAACCAAAATTCATTGTGGTCAGGAAGCCAAAGATTATTTTAACCAGCACAAGGGTAGATGATTTACTAGAGGAGGTTTAGGAACTACTGGAAGAGTTCGCTGACATAGTAGTGGACGAACTACCTCGTTCATTGCCACCGATCAGAAGTGTGATTCATCATATTGACCTCATACCAGGAGCTATTTTTCCAAACAAAGCCGCATACAGATTGATGCCGCAGGAGAATGAAGAGGTCAAAAGACAAATCCGGGATTTGTTGGACAAAGGTTTGGTCAGAGAAATCTTGAGTCCGTGTGCTGTTTCGACAGTACTCAGTCCAAAGAAAGAGGGAGGCTTGAGGATGTGCACTGACTCGAGGGAGATCAACAAAATAACCATCAGGTACAGATTTCCATTGCCAAGGATGGATGATCTGATGGATTGCTTGAGTGGGGCCAATTTTTTTTCTGAAGATTGACTAATTTTTTTTCCGAAGATTGACTTAAAAAGTGGTTATCACCATATTCGTATGAGAGAAGGTGACGAATTGAAGACAACATTCAAAACCAATGAAGGGTTGTATGAATGTCTTGTTATGCCGTTTGGCTTAACAAACGCGTCGAGTACCTTCATGATATTGATGAATGAAGTCCTGAAGGATTTCATTGGAAATTTTTTTATCGTATATCTTGATGATATACTGATTTTCAGCAAAACAAAAGTTGAACATCTGAAACATTTGGCTACAGTGATGCAGAGACTACAACAGGAGAAACCACTGATAAAAATGAAGAAATCCTCATTCATGAAAATAGAGCTCATTTATCTAGGGTTCGTTATTTTTGCAGATAAGTTGAGGATGGATCCGGATAAGGTGGAGGTAATTAAGAATTGGCCATCACCGAAGAATATCATTGAGGTAAGAAGTTTTCACGGATTGGCTAGTTTCTACCGAAAATTCATTAGAAATTTCAGTGGAATTAGTGCACCGATGATGGATACAGTGAAGAAAAGACACAAATCTTTTCACTAGACAGAAGAAGCCGAGAAGAGTTTTAATTTGTTGAAAAGGAAGATCACGGAACAACCCATTCTAGTGTTGCCTAATTTTCAAAAGACATTTCAAGTGAAATGCAATGCAAGTGGATTTGCAATAGGGGTAGTCTTGAGTCAAGAAGACATGTTGATAACATACTTCAGTGAAAAGATGAATGAAGCGAAAGTGAAATACTCCACGTATGACAACGAGTTCTATGATATTATACAGGCATTGAAGAAATGGAGACATTACTTCATTCCCAAGGAGTTTGTCTTATACAATGATAATCATGCATTGCAATTTGTGACTCAACAGGGGAAGTTGAATCAAAGACATGTAAAATGGGTTGAATATATGAAAAATTTCACTTTTATGATTAAACATATTTCTAGTACTGCTAACAAATTTGTTGATGCTTTGAGCAGGAAGTGTTTTCTATTGCAGGAGTTCAAAGTCAAAACGTTGGGTTTTGATGATCTCAAGGAGATGTATCAAGCTGATCCAAATTTTAAAGAGGCGTATGAAGTAGCTGAGAATCCAATTCTCAGAGACAAAAGACAATGGGTAGAATACATGATCCAAGAAGGATTACTGTTTAAAGGTTATCAACTTTGTATTCCAAAATGCTCCATGAGGGAGAATTTGTTGAAGGAGAAACACAGTGGAGGATTGGTCGGGCACTTTGGTCACGAAAAGACATTCGCAAAGTTGAATGATTCATATTTTTTCTTGGGAATGCGAGAAGATGTCAAGAGATTCATGGACAAATGCATAATTTTTCGGCATTCGAAGGGAAAGAGACAGAACGCAGGGTTTTATCAACCATTGCCCATACCTAAAAAGTTGTGGGATGCAGTCAACATGGACTTCATATTAGGGTTTCCAAGAACACAAAGAGGGTTGGACTCAATATTTGTGGTGGTGCATAGATTTTCCAAGATGACACACTTCATTCCATGTCATAAAACTAGTGACACAACTGACATTGCGAATCTGTTTTTCAAGGAAGTCATTCGACTCCACGGCCTACCAAGGAGCATAGTTTTGGATCGAGACACTAGGTTCATAGGACACTTTTGGAGGACCTTATGGAAGAATATGGGAACTAACTTGTCGTTCAGTTCATCTTATCATCCTCAGACGGATGGACAGACAAAGGTGGTGAACATAAGTCTGGGAGACTTGCTGAGGAGCTTGGTGACATAACACCATAGCCAATGGGACAACATATTACCATAGGCGGAGTTTTCTTATAACGACTCAGTTAGAAGAAGCACGGGGAAGAGTCTGTTTCAGATTTTCTATGGCATGCAACCAAGAGGAATTTATGAATTGAGGGATTCAGAACAGACTATGACTAGGAGCGCTAGTCCAGAAGATTTCGCAGAGGCGATGAAGGAACTTCACAGCCAGGTGAAGGAACAATTGCAGAGTTCGAGCCAAGAATATAAACGAAGAACAAATCAATGCAAGAGACAGCTTCAATTTGAAGTTGGTGATTTGATCCTTGCACATTTAAGAAAGGAAAGGTTCCCGAGAGGAACATATAATAAACTGAAAATGAAGAAAATCGAACCATGTAAGGTCTTGAAGAAATTTGGGGCAAATGATTACGAGATTGAATTACCCAATGGGATTGGAATTTCTCCGATATTCAATATCTCAGATTTGTACCCATATAAATCTGAGGAAGTAGGGATAGGAAATGAACATCCAGAGGTTCAATGGCGAAAGAATATGCCAGTTGCAAAAAAGATGTAGATGGAGTGCATACTGGACAAAAGAGTCAGCAAGAAGACTAGGCAAAAGAAATACTTTGAATATTTGGTCAAATGGAAGGGCCATCCAATTGAAGATGCCAGCTGGGAAAATGAGGCAGAGATCTAGAAGCATGGACAGACTGTGTGCGAGCTCATGGACAGGAGCCCATGAAAATTTTCAAGCTAGGGAGTATGATGCATGAGCATCTCAAGTGAGCCAGCGTGGAGATAAAAAGATAGCTGGAAAAGAACCTAGCGCAAATTTTGAAAATGTCTTGAAATATTAATGAAGTCATCAAGTGGAGGCACACTTGTATAATATAAAAGGACCTTGAGCGATTTTCTCTTGTCCATAGTAGATAGGAGGCATTTATAGTAGTCAATGAAGGTAGGTATAATTGAATTCCTAGATTAGAGAGTTTTAGGAGTCGGAGGGAAAACGGATATAGACACCCTCACTTATATTATTGTAACATTAGCAAGAGCATAGAGAAGAAGCAAAGAGATGTAGTTGAGAATACCCATGTACAGAAGTTCTGGATTTATACAAAGAGCTTTGACTCAGATTCATGGTGTTGTGATATTCTCTGTGTATGCATTATTGAATGTTATGCTCATGAATGCTTTACTCTTTTTGTCATGCAATTGCTTTTATGCTATGTATGAATGATTTCTTGTTGAATGTTTGAAATCTGAGAGGAATATTAAGAAATGAGTTTCAATTGTTTCTTTGTATGAGTGAGTAAAATTCCTGCAAGGAGTGCAGTGGAGTTTTTCCGCAAGGAGTGCGTTGACAGAAGTTAGAGTTCATCTCTGAAATATCAGGAGAGATAAAAATTGTTCTCATTTTGACAGGAGTGAAAAGTTGAGCATAGGATCCATGCAAGGTGTGCACAAGATGACTAGAGTTTTAGGTTTTGTAACCTGAATGAAGTGTTGAGAGATTGTTGTTGTAGGGAGTTTGCAGAGTCGAAGAACTTCAATTCCTTGGAGTAATTGAGGAATTTTCCACAAGGAGTGTGTGCAGGAGTCTTTTTTAAGAATCAGAGTTGGAAAAAGCTCAGGAAGGATAAAGCCTTGGAAATTGTCAAAGAGGAGCCCAGGAAGTTTGTGCATTTGGAGCATTGAGAAGGCGTCGCAAGTTTTTGTTGCAGACAGTCAAGTACCGTTGAAAAACACTTTGGTAAAATGTTGCAGAAGTCCTTGAGAAGGAAGAAAAAACGAACGGTCGGAATTCTCCGTGGAGAATTCGCGAAGTCCCGCGAGTCGTCAGATCTCGCGAAGGAGCAGAGGAGTTATGGAGAGTGTTTTCAAAGGCTCAAGCTTAGGAGAGGCAGATCCATAGATTCAAAACAACAAGGGTCATTGGATTTTCCTGAGTATTTATATTTCGGGGTTTCGTGGATTTAAATCCCAAAATCTTTGCATTAAGACTCGCGAAGTCCCGAAAAGGTGGAAAAGTCTAGTTGTGGGACCAGCGCCGAGAATCGTGTCGAGGATTGATATTTCAGGATTTTTGGGAAATAGAAAGTCGGGATTTCGGAGGTCGTGGACCAGATTTGCATGACATCGTGACTCATGAGCTCACGAAAGCCAAATAGCAGAAATTGACAATGGGATTCGGGAATTTGGGTTTTGCGTTGACAAGAGATTTTGGTATCGAGAGTCTCGAACTTCTAATACATGAAAAATGCGTTGATCGTCTGATCAAGAAGGGAATCATAGCCGTTGATTTCTTTTGGTGACTGAACATTGGAGTTCGGTAATTCGGGTTTCGGGGGTCTGAGAAATAAGACACTTGATTACAGGATTCGTGAAATTGCGAAGTCCGATCTCCTGAAATGCGAAGGGGGGATTCCACAAGGTTTTGCTGTGAGTGCAGATTTTTCCTGAAAGGGAAATAGGAGAGCCAATTGCCGAGAGGTCTTTGGGCCAGTGGAAGAAGGACGATCCTGTGTACGTGGAATTTGGACCTGTGGGTTAGGAGGGCTGCATCATAGAGTCTTCTAGTATGCAAAAGGGACGCAATAGAACACTGGTCTGTTTCAGCCATTGCCCATTCTAGATAGGCTGTGGGATGCAATAAGAATGGATTTTATGTTGGGATTTCCAAGAACATAGAGTGGGAGTGATTCCATATTTGTTGTGTTTTATATATTTTCAAAGATGGAACACTTCGTACCATGCCATAAAAGTAGTGATGCTACTCATATAGAAAATTCAGTTTTCAACAAGGTTGTGAGATTGCATGGCTTGCCCAGAAGTATAGTCTCAGACAGATATACCAAGTTCGTGTGACACTTTTGGAGAAACCTATGGAAAATTTCAGGGAAAAATTCATCTTTCAATTCAACATATCACCCTCAGACAAAGGAACATACCAAGGTGGCAAATCGGAGTTTGGGAAATCTATTGAGAAGTTTGGTCACTAAACATCACAGTCAGTGGGATCAAATTATTCCCCAGGTAGTGTTTTATTATAATTATTCTCCAAACAGAAGCACTGGAATGAGTGCATTTCAAATAGTATATGGAATGCATCTGAGAGGAATTTCAGAGTTAAGGAATTTGAAACATAATGAGTTTTGAAGTGCAGGAGAAGAAGACTTTGTTGCAGAGATGCACAAGCTTCATGATCAAATAAAGAGACAGTTGCAGGAGAGCAGTCAGAAGTATAAAATCCAAGTTGATAAGAAAAGGAGAGAGGTTCATTTTGAAGTTGGAGATCAATTTTTAGCACACCTAAGGAAGCAAAGGTTCCTAAGGGGATCATATAAAAAATTGAAGATGAAGAAAATAGGACCATGTAAGATCCTCATAAACATTTATGTAAATGATTATGAGATTGAGATTCCATAGGGTGTGGGTATATCACCCATATTTAATGTTGCAGAATTGTACCCTTACAGGATGGATAATACAGGAGGTGCAAATGATCAGAAGGAGATTCAGTGGGAGAAGCATATGCCAAAAACAGAAAATTCACAGATGGAAAAAATCATAGATTAGAGGATTAGTAAGAATACTAGGAGTGAGACTTATTTTGATTACTTGGTGAAGTAGAAGGGTCACCCAAAGGAGGATTCTACTTGGTTAAATGAATCTGACATTCGAAGCATGGAAAAATAGTGCAGGAGTTCATGGACAGGAGTCCATGAATTTTTGGCTAGAGGAGTATGATGCAAGAGAATCACCATCAACAGTTAAAGAGGCTAGGTGGATGAAAACCCAATACCCAGTGTGCATATTTCAAAGTGTTTTTGAATTCCAAGGAGGGTGCATCATTCTATTTTGAAAGGATTGCAATTTAAAACTTTTAAATATTTTTAGGCAAGAGTCATCACATAAGGCCGCCGGAGTTGTAATCATTTTAATTATTAGATAAGGTTTTACAGATACTGAGTACCGAAATATATCTGAATCTAATTTCTATTCAATGTAATATTCCTTAGTAGATCAATGTATTAACTATGATAGGATAACACTAAGGTAGTCTAGAGGGAAGGCTCGAGAAGCCTCTCCATGTATAAATATATGTATTGTATGCCCAAATGATGTTGTTGAATGTTATTATTGTTGTTTTGGATTATTATCTAGGAGAATTCTTGAAGCTTATGAAGAGTTGTAGAGGGATGTATGATTCCATGTACATATTTTACTGAATGAATACAAAAAGAGAGGTTTGAATCCAAATATATGGAATTGTGTTCATCTAACTTATTTAAGTACATGTTATGTTGATTTATGCTCTCTTTGTTTTATCTATTTATGTATATTTTATGCATGGATATGTTTTTCATGGTTAAGCGTGGAAACCTTTGATGTTTCTGTAAGTTTCACTTTTTTGTCTTCTAAGATTCCTGGTGCAAGGAGTGCATACTTCCCACAAGGTGTGCGTAGGACGAGTCGAGATAGACTCAAAAGCTCATAAGATATAACATGAATTTATAGTTGAAGTGTAAGGAGTGCACAATTCTTCATTTGAAAGGGAAAAGAGTGCATAGTTTCTCAATGGAGAGAAAATATTGGAGAATATCCATGCAAGGAGTGTGTCAGGAAAACACTTTGTTTAAGTGTTGAAATTTTCTCATAGGATATGAGCCCAAGGATTGCGTAAAGGATATTTTCTTCAAAAATATCTAGCTCCAAAAATTTCTCAAAAGTTAAAAGGTTGTGAGTGCGACAGAGGTCTAAAATACCTCAAGGACTAAAATATCAAGAAGGATAGCGGTCAAAATCATTAAGGAGGAGAGGATTTTCTTGTTTAAATAGTTGAACGGTTGATATATATTCGGGAGGATACAGGATCTTTTCTCACCCTTAGATTTGTAGAAGTAGCATGGGGTTTAACCCTGTAAGTCATTAAGACTTTATGAGTTCGACAGAAGTCGGGTGAAAATCTTAAAGGAAGAGCTATTAGAGAGTGGGAACCAAAGGTTGAGATCCATTTGATAGTTTGCAGGAGAATGGATTATCGTTGGATCAAGAGGATTTGTGTGAGGTTTAATCAGTGAAGTTCTTCGGACTTCGCCCATTCAGGAGATTTGGCATGTGGAGAAGTCTGGACCCCCGAAGTCCCAAAGGATGGATTTAATCGTGGTCGTCCAAAATCCAAGGAAATGTGTCAATGGATCATGTACTTCAATGAACTAGACCTATGAAAGAAGTTAGGAGTTAAGGTTCAAGAATGGAGGAACATAGAAGTCTGGAAGCCCCAGAGTTCATCCAGTTCATTTATCGGCAGGGACATGCGTCGTCATATTAGAAGATCCAAGGGATAGAGACTATGGAGGAATAGTGGGAAGAGAATTTATATCTCTATTGATTCCCAAAGCCCGTAGTTGATCTGGACTGTCAATCATAGGAAGGACACGCAACAACAGATCTGGAGGTCTGACACTCTGGAGAAAACATAATGCAGTGATGTGAGGACTCATGAAGGCCTGAAGGTCGGATTCCATCCCAACCGTCCATTAGCGGAGGAAGCATGGTGCAAGATCCCATAGTTCTGTTGATTATTTGGGTTGGTTCTCATTGATTTCAACCCTTGAAGAAATTCTGGTAGTGAATTCTGGTAGCAAAAAGGTTTGGGTAATGGAGCCACGTGTTTTTTATGTATAATGGTATGAATTTTAATATATTTTAAGGTAATACTACTATATATGGATATTACATGTCATTCCATTTCTGGTGGTATGTGTAACGTCACATAAATCCTCACGGTTAGAGAGTTATGGCCATGTGAAGTTGGAGAACCCTAATGAGTCATCTAGAAGCCCCAAAAGGTCAAAGTAGTCAAAGTGGATACAAAGAAGAAATTATTTAAATACTAAAGTGATGTGATGAGTGTATTATAATTCAAAGTGGATACAAAAGAAATTATTTAAATAATAAAGTTAATGGATAAATTACTAAGTGGACAAGTGGTTAGAAGTGGGTTAGCCCTAAAATAAGGAAAGTAGCTTAAGATGGTTAGAAGGTAAATAATAAAGTGAAGTGATGGGTGTACTATATGTCAAAGTGGATACAAAATAAATTATTTAAATAATAAATTTAATGGAGAAATTAGTAAGTGGACAAGTGACTAGAAGTGGGTTAGTCCTAAAATACGGAAAGTGGTTTAAGATGGTTAGAAGGTAACCCCTTGAGGAAGCTACATAAAAGTATAAATAAGAGGCAAGGGTCTCTCATTTAATTACACTTGAGAATATTGAATATGTACAAGTAATTTAGGTAACCAAAGGATATATAAGCCAAATTTCAGAGGGAAGGTGAAGTAAAGAATGTTGAAATTCAAGGGGGGATAAATTCTTTTGATGATGATTTCTAAGGTATGTTATTTACAGGTCATCTCACCATTTTCTCAATAACATTTTTTCTAGAATGATTTAGACCATGAAATCCAGAGGTCGTTGAGGAAACATATCCAAGTAGTTGTGATAAACATTTCAGCTTGTGGGTCATTATATTTTTGGAGTTACACTCCATGGAAAATAGGGTTTGTGGCTAGTCCTGAAACTAGTATAAAACAAGTGTTTCTGATACAAACGTTATACATTGTTCATAACATATTCAAATTTAGTAAGACCAAATGTATTTGTTAGAGTATAGTCTTTTGTATTATTTATACCATTTTAATATCCATACAAAAATTATTCCGTTCAGGGCACGCGCTACAAGTTTTCTCTCTAGAATAATCCATAATTCAACAAGGTATGCCATTTTTTATATAACTCCTTT
>ML782633.1:652764-696404 GCA_009831015.1 Picea engelmannii | reverse complement strand
TCTCATTTAATTACACTTGAGAATATTGAATATCTACAAGTGACTGAGATAACCAAAGGATATCTAAGCCAAATTTAGGAGGGAAGGTGAAGTAAAGAAGGAAAAAATTTAAGGGAGGATAAATTATTTTGATGATACTTTCTAAGGTATGATTCAGACCGTGAAATATGGAGGTCATTGAGGAAAATATCCAAGTAATTGTGATAAACATTTCATCTTGTGGGTCATTGTATTTTTGGAGTTACACTCCATGGAAAATAGTGTCGGTGGCTAGTTCTGAAACTAATCTAAAATAGGTGTTTCGAGTAAAAATGTCATAACGTATTCGTAAAAGATACAAATTTAGTAAGAAAAAATGTATTGGTTAGAGTACAATATTTAGTATTCCCTGTACTATTTTCAAATCCATACAACAAATATTTCATGTGGGGCATGCTCTACAAGTTTTTTCTATAGATCCTTTTCTGAGAGGTTCCAAGTAGTTAAACCTAAAGGAATTTCATAAAAGACACCGATGAAAAATGTTTACTATTTTTAGATATTCATTCATTACAGGTACATAGTTATGATTATCAAAAGTTAGGGTTGTTGACTAATCCAAAACTAGTCATGTGAGACTAAAGTAAAATTTGATGAAAATGCTATTATTTTTTTAAGGAAGGTTTGTAGGTATGTGATCATATACATCAGGTCTGTTATAGAGTTACAAATCAGATTTGGATGATGAAATAAATGAGGGATTTTTGTTGAGGTATATTATAGATAGAGGTTGTGGCACATGGTTTGATGTAATGGTTTATGGTATTTGGTTATGGATAGTGTGATATATTGCTAGAGAAATTTTGATGGTTATATTGAGATATGTATTTGGTATATGATTGAGGTACATGTTAGGTACATGGTTGATAGAAGTAGTTGATGATTTGGAATATACATGAGGTGTATAGTTGATGATGTTGGTACATCTTGATGGGTCATAGTTTATGTGTATTTGATGCATGATCGGTACATATTTGGTTCATGGTTGATGCCCTCATTGAGGGTACAAATTGAGGTACAGGTTGGTGCATAGTTTATGCACTTGTTTATGGTATAGGATGATTATAGTTTGTTTGGTACAGGTTGATTACAGGTTGATTGGTACAGGTTTACAATAGTATATATCACAGTGATAGTGTGACAATGGTTCCATAATTCTAATTATATTTCAAGGTGGTTTTACGGGGCAAGTATAGGTGGATGTAGCCCCCTTCTGGTTGTATTCGAATAACATAGGGGGTTGTAGCCTCCTTCTGGTTGTAGCCACCTTCCGGTTGTATCCAAATAACATAGGGGGTTGTAGCCTCCTTTTGGTTGTAGCCATAGAATTGGGGAGTTGGAGCTTCCTTTAGGTTGTAGCCTGAGAAACTAGGGGGTTGGAGACTTCTTCCAGTTGCAACAGTATAACAAAGGAAGTTGGTTCTTCCAATGAATGTAATTCTTAAACATATATAAGAAAAATCATTATGTGGTTTTCTCTAGCTTTAGGTTTCCATGTAAAAACACTGGTGTGTTATGTATGTGTATGATTGCTCATTTGTTCATTTTTTATTTACTATGAAACTATTGGATGATAATGCTACATTGATATAACACTTTCATTTTATGGTCAAAGGGATATTATTTCTCTATTATTAATTCACCAACCCTCTTAGTAATCCAACAAGTTTGGGGACGTGGCACTTCGAAAATTTTGCATCATAGTGCAAACAGGGAGAAAAATCATTGAAGTCCCGAAAGCATCATGGTCGTCAATTAGGGAAGGGACATGTGGATGAAGGATAATCTTTTCAAAATTTAGGCATTAGAAGATATAAAAAGTTGTGTCGTATGGATTACCAAAAGAAATCGCCGAAGCCTGAACATAATAGATCAGAACCATCCATCCATTGGTGCTTGAGGATCTTCGATTTGAGACTTTGCGTAATTGCCTTTTCGATGATCTAGCATATTGGTAAAAATGTTGTGGAGAAATCATCGAATCTTGGAGTGTGAAAGAGGCACGGACCCATCGATTTGGTAGTGGATTAGAGGTCGTCTGATCTATATTTTCAATGATCGATGCTTTGTGGGTGTTGTGGGTGTTGATGCATTCAAAAGAAATCATCGAAGCCTGAAACAACAGATTTGGAGCTTTCAATTGCGAGCTCGTTGAAGACCGTTGATCTTTTCGCCTAGTGTTCAGGAGTTCATTGGTTTCATATTTAGATATAAAAAGGCATAAAATGTCTCAAAGTCCCGAACATTTCGAGGATTGAAAGTTTGACCCATGGTTTTTTCCCTCGGTCTTCGTGGAGGCTTTTCCAGTGCTCATGGACTCTCGAAGAAGCAAATTTTCATTCAGGAATAAGGTTTAAGGACCTATGTATTGAAATTTTTGGCTTTGAGGGAGCTCATGCGCTAATTTCATCTCTCGACTAGAACGATCCTAGACCGAGAGGCTGCACATAACTTGTGATAGGGTGGGGTATTCATCAGAAGAAACATATGTTTGTAACCAGTGTGGTCGTACACCCTTCAAATTTGGCCTATTTTTTCTCACTCCACGGGCCACCTCTGAACAAGTTCCATATAATGGAAATATATCTTTAGTATCTCAAATGAGTCTTCCACATAATTGGATTTCTTCACCTGTAGAAGAATTTATGAATAGATTTTCATAAGGATGTTCACAGCCCTCAAAGTCACGATTTTTCCATATTATTTTTTTAATTTTGGGATTTAATTAAAATTTATTTATTTTTCTACCCATGTACAATTCCATTGTCAACTAGGTTATGGGTCAACCACACAAAAACCTTCTCTTCATTAGGTATTTTCACATTGTAATCATAATGGTACGATGATGGGGTTTCTCTTTTCAACATGGGTGAAATAATGGGGATCATCATTTTCTAAGGGGGGAGGAATGATCCAAATTTTACAGGGTATATGGTCTAAATTTGGATGCGAAATTCAGAAAGTTATAAAGATAATAGATTGTCCATATGGATGAAGGATATGCCCACCTTCACATTAATTAATTGGGATAACAAGTTTCCCATATGGGTCAAAGAGAGTCTCACCTCTTCTTTATTGTATTGGGTTTTATTTTCCACTACTTATTTAGTTGGGTAGTTAGATATATTATTATAATAATAGAGACTCATTTAATGAGATATTTTCATTATTGTATCGGGTTTTATTTTCCACTAATTAGTTAGGTGGGTAGTTAGATCTATTATACTAATAATAGAGACTCATTTAATGATCTGTTTTTTAGTTTGTCCAATGGACCATTTTGTAATGTTATATAAAGGCCTAGAAAGCCTTCTCAAAAAATCAAGTTACTCTTTTTTTCTTCTCTCATATTTTCTATTGTTCATTATGAGATTAATTAGCTTTGAGTGATTTACTAGTAATCAATTTTAGAGGTGACTCTCCTCTTTGAGCCTCACCTCCCGAGTACTTCATTTACATTTTTTTTCCATGTTTTTTTCATGAAAAATTGGCACATCTAAGCTTTTCCTCTCTCGGAATTCAAGCCATCCATATCTCAGCCCCTAAGATCTATACCAACAACTCCAATGCCTACATGTGAAGCATCACAGTCTACCTCAAACACTTTATCAAAATTTAGTAAGGCTAATATGGGTGCCTCAATTACCATCTTCTTCAAAAAATTAAAACTTTTCTCAACTTCCTTGGTCCACATCAATGTCTTCCCTCTGGTGAAATATGTTATGGGTGCTATAATATTGCTAAAATTGCAATGAAATTTTATGTAAAAGGTGGCCAACCCATGAAAACTTCTTACCTTTGTGATGCTCTTAGGACTAGGCCACTCCAAAATTTCTCTGACCTTCTCTGAATCCATCTTCACTCCCTCTTTCAAGATGTCAAACCCCATTAATACCAAACTTTCTTGCAGGAAACAACATTTGTTTAGGTTTGCATAAAGTTGATGTTTTCTTACTGCATCCAATATATTTTTTGAATGTTGCAAGTGATCTTCTTTTTTGTTAATAAAAACTAGGATGTCATCAAAATACACAAGAACAAAATTACCAATATAATGTTGAAGCACAATATTCATCAGCCACATGAAAGTGTTAGGAGCATTGGACAACCCGAATGGAATCACCATCCATTCATATAGTCCATCCATGGTATTGAAGGAAGTTTTCCATTCATCCCCTTCGCGAATCTGGATCTGGTGGTATCCACTTCGCAAATCAATATTACTAAAATATTTATCTCTGTGTAGCACATCCATCATGTCGTCCAACTGCAGTATAGGAAACCTATATTTTATGGTAATTTTATTGATTTCTCTTCTATTTGTGCACATCCTCCATGTATTATCCTTTTTTAGAGTCAACGATGTTGGTACAACACATGGAATCATGATTTCGCTTACCAAAAATTTCTATATGAGTTTCTTCACTTATCAATTGAGCTCTACATATTGTGTAGGACTCATCCTATAGACTTCCTGATTAGGTAAAGATGATCCCGGGATCAACTCAATGTGATGTTGAATATCCCTCTTCGGTGGAATACCATCGAATAGTTCATTAGGGATAACGTCAACATATTCTTCTAGTAACTTGGCCACTTCAGTAGGAATTGGTATGTCTTCCATGACTCCTTTTTTCACAATTAACACATATCATAATATCTCTTCCTTTGTTTCCTTAACAAACTATCTTTTTGACAACATATTCTTAGTTTTTCCCTCATCCTTAAGGGGAAGTAAGATGACTTTTGATCCATCCTTCCAAAAGGTGTAGGTATTATTTCCTTCATCATGCATGACTTTTCTGTCATATGTCCAAGTTCTCCCCAATAACAAATGGCATGCATCCATGAAAATGAAATCACACCATACTTCATCTTTATAAGTCTTACTAATGGAAAACTTGATCAAACATCTTTTATTAATGGTGACTTCATTCCCCTTTTTGAACCATGCAATTCAGTAAGGATGGGGATGTGTTTCACAACGTAATTTCAACTTATATACCATATCTTTATAAACCATATTCTCACAACTGCCACAATCAATAATAACTTGACATAACTTTCCCCTAGAAGTGCATATGGTTTGAAAAATATTTGTTCGAAGCCAAGAATATTCATTCACTCTACCCTTCCTTTTCTCTTTTTCGAGAATCATCATTGACCTTCATATCATGAGACTCTCCCCCATATCAAGTGGGACTTCATATTCAACTCCTTCTTCTTCATTCTCATCTTGGACCAAGTTCAAACTAGGTTGTTTTCCTTTCTTTGACTCTTGTATGTTATAACTTGGGAATTAAAATGCTCGATGACTCTCTACACCACACTTGAAACACACATACAGTCCTCCTCTTCCACCATCATAACCTATACCACTATGAAATCCTCTTCCTCATGGTTGATTCAGGTTACTTTGTCGAGTATTCTCTACTTTATCATCTCCTTGGGATGATTCGCCTCTTCCATAGTTAAAACCACCCCATGAGGTAGACAATGTACCCCTCCTTACTGCTCTATTACTTTGAGAAAATTGTCAGTTTATATTTTCCTCGACCCTTAAGGATAATTGATATTCCTCTTCCACGTTGTGAACTCTATGCATGCTTAGTTCATCTTGAGTAGAAAATTTTAAACAATTGACATACCTTGCAGCTAATTGTTCATCAGTTTTCTGGTGATCCATGGGAATGGAAAAATAATAAACCTCATTTTTGAGTTCCTCCACGGTGGACAAATTTTTCTTCAACTTCTGAAATCTATGAAAAAGGGTCTCGGCATAGTCTAGAGGCAAAAAATATTCTCGCAATTTTTTTTCCATCTTGCTCCAGGTCTTAATTTTTTTCTTTTCCTTTTCTTACTCTATCTTTCTGCACATGATCCCACCAGATCATGGTGTGACCCTTCAGCTTGGTGCATGCAAATTTCACCTTCTTTTCCTCTGGAATAACATGTGATGCAGGAGCATCTCTCCACATTATCCAGCCAGCCAGCCAGCCACATCGAGCGCATGCATTCAAGATGAAGAGAGAGGCGCAGTCCTCATTTAAATCTGAATTGATTGTAATTTAATGTCTAAGATGGTGAGTTGTGAAGTCGTGCCTTTGTGTAGGCGTAGGATAATATCGGCCTTTAATGATTGTAAGGCTGAGATATAGATCCGATAATGGACTAGACAACCCATTCAATGAAATTGAATAGGGTAGGTAGGCTGGAGGGAAGAGCTCGAAGAGCCCCCTCAGGTAAAAGAGATTTTGTATCTCATTTTGTGTAAGGAAAGGTAGAGAGAGTCGGCAAGGATAGAAGAGGGTCTGTGAGTAGGAGAGCATAAGAGAAGAGTCGAGACCTTGTTACAGTTCGTGCTCAGGAACACCTTTGTAAAGAGGCATTTTTATTAATATAAATAGAGCAGTTTTTCCTGCATTACTATGTTGAATGAATGTCTGTGTGTGTTCCATTGTATGATGTAGATGTATGTTGTAGGTGTGCATTTGAAGGAGTGTGTCTGATTTCAGGTGAAGGTCTTTGAGGCTTCACACCAGGAGGGTGTGACAGAACACTGCGGGTTCTGATAGCCGTGCATAGAGGTTACATTTATGGATTCTGCGGGTTCAGACAAAGATGTGTTGCGACACAGGAACTGGAGTCAACAACTTAGGGAAGACCTCAAGGTTGTTGAACACCTTGGAGGCAAGGCTATGTAGGAGAGACACAGTTGTAGACAAAATCTCCGAGGAGTTCTATAGAGCTCTGCCAAGTGGGCATTGAGCATATGCACAATGGTGCATTTGGAGGAACTCTGTTGTGAGTTCAGAAAGAATCAGAATCAATGAGGATTCTGAGAGCTCTTCCAGATGGGCATTGAGAAGGCGCATAGGGTGCATAGAAGGAGACATAACTGCTGGAAGTTCTGGAAGAAACCACTCTGCCAGGTGGGCATTTGAGTCAGTGTGCAGACAGGCACAGAAGAGGAGAGAACTCTTTGAGTTCTGTGATTTGAAGAAGAATCCATTGAGGGATATTCGCAGGGTTGTTGAACACCCTGATAGGCTCAACAAGAGGTTTCTTGAGTAAAAAGAGAGGCAGGAGGGCATCACGTTCTCCATCTGTAGGAGAATAAAAGATAAAATCCTGTAGGGGTCTAAGTGTTAAGAAGCTCAGGAGGAACAACGTTTTCATAGGCGCGAGAGAAATCAACATAAAGGAGTTCACAGAGAAGACAGACAAAGGTTGAGGCCTTTGGGAAACTTGGAATTCTTCCAAGCATCGGAAGAAAGTGTGCAAACTTGGGAGGAAGCAACAACAACTGTTAGATCAATGAGAGAAGAAGATCTGGACCGTTGGTTTCTACGTCTAGGAGAGCGTAAGGAGAAGCGCACACAAGGGGAAATTGTGGACCATTGGATGTTCACATAGTTACCCATCAGCCGTTGGATTGACCAAAAACTGCACAAGGTTTAAGCCCTCGAAAGGAGAGGAGAAAGTCTCGGAAGGCATTGAGGCATTGGGATATTGGCACTCGGGATATCGGAGTTCGTGAGGTCAAGGGAGTCGGGACACTTCAATTCTCGAAGCAGCGAAATTGGATCAGGACCGTCCGTTTGTGGCGACACATGGCGGAGATCAAGTGACCCATCAGTATATCAGCTACCGGGGTTTTGAGATGATAGAAGATTACTATCAACGGGGTATCGAAAACTCTGAAATCGCGAGGTTTGATCTGGACCGTCAATTTGTGGGATGCGTGGAGGATATAAAAAGCATTCGGGAGATTCCTGAAAAGAAAGCTATCTATCAGTGTTATGGGGATCGGGATATCAGAAATCCTGTGGACACGAAGTCCTTGCATTTCAGAATCGTGAAGTCCGAAACCCCGACAAGAAGGAGGAAAGCACCATTTTGGGGCCAGCTGTTAGCATAGCGGAGAATCATCTTTCGAGAGACCGAGGAAGTCAAAGGAAAAATCACTTCGATATTTGAAGTCATGAAACCCTGAGGGAGATCTAGAGCCATTGGTTTTAGTGACCGATCATAGTCGTCGGTTGTGTTTTACAGTGGAAGGGCATCCTAGTGATGTCATATCAGGATTCAGAGAATCGGGAATCCTGATGACACGGGGTTTATGCATTTCGGTATTACGATGTTCGAAACCCCGAGAAGGAGGATATAAGGCTGTGGTATTATGAGTTGATGGTCATATGGGCCAAGAGCTTAGCTAGGAGGGCTAATGCGTAAAGAGCGCATCGACAAATCGGAGTTCGGGAGTTTGAGAGGACAGGGACTCTTGACATCAGAAAAGAAGAAACCCTGAAACCTGAAATAGAGTCAGGAAAGGTCACAGGCGCGTGCAGAGGTTGTGACAAGGGAAAGAGAGAAGGACCTGTGGATCAAGTTTTTAGCAGATATTCCATGGAGGAATCGAAAGAGCCGCTTCGGCTCATGAATGAATAAGAATGATCCTGTGAGAGGATGTAGAGGCTGAGGATAGCGTCTGTCATCAATATGTCATTCAAAAAATTTATTCATGGCATTCAACCAATCTATTAATTATTTTGGTTTAAGATTCCCTTCATATTCTGAAAATTTCCATCTTGATCCTATCATTTATCCCTTCTAGATCCATGAGCATCCTTTCTTCAAAATACACACGCTCTAATTGTTCTTTTTTGTGTTCTTCATGTTCTTATTCATGTTCTATATGTTGATATACATTTCCTTGGTCTATATCCTCATCAAACACTTATCTATGTATTATTCTCTAACTATCCAGCATGCTTGTAAGATTTTCTACTTTCCTTTATAGGTTTTGAATATCTTTGTGAATCTGAGAAAGACCTTCTCTTCCTCTTCCTCTCCCATCCATCTTCCCACTCTGATACCAAATGATGTAGCCAGAGCATGAGATTCATTCACAAGATGAAATAAATCATGAAAACACAGTAGAATGGAAAATTAAGTCTCTTTTATTCATTCTTCATACTAACTATTATAATCAAAGTTCAACCCCTTATAACTACTATGTAGGATTTTCTAAAACAACTAATTTTAGAAAAACAACTATTCTTTAGAAAAAACAACTAAATTTAGAAAATTCTCGCATGACTCTAAAACTGAAAAATAACTAAGATATAACTAGCATGACACTATTTTTCAACTCGATTTTATGATTAATCTCATAAACTAAGAGATAATTGATAATTAAAAAATATAAATTCCCGTAAAAACTGTCAAACCCCAATTTGAGGCCTGATATGAAGGAATTTGGCCCTGAAAAAGTGTAAAAATTATCTTCAATTGCATATATCCAATTGGAACGACAATGAAAAATTCAAGACGCAACTCCCCGTAAAAGTTCATCCCAAATGGATAATAGTGTCAAAATTTATGACCCTCAGAAAATCCCCAAAAAATCTCTACATCAACAATAAAAAGCATAATTTACAATTACGCAGCAAGGCACGTTGCACAATTGTCTTAGTGATGTTTTTGGGAAGAAAAATGAACTTTTTCTTGCCAAATTTCAATCAGTGGGATGATTATGAAATAAATACTATGGATGCATAAACAAAATCAAGCCTACCATTCGAAGGAAGTGTAGCTTCATTTTTGCAATATTGCGACACATTAGGGTTTTGATGATTTGTAAAGGTAATGATGTTTCGAAAGAGTTTGTAGAGGTTTTAAGGCCACCTATCATCATCATGCAAACTAAATTTACCATAATTCACTCATCATAAATCATTAAAATCTAAAAAAAGTGGGAAAAGTATGAAGAGGATCCTTGATGCACAAGTCGTTGTGAACAGGATGCAAGGCACACTGCGGAAATGATTGTTTTAGAGTTCAACTTCAAGATATATTTATGACCAACTGGAGAGGAGTTTTGAACAACCCAAATAGATTTTTGTCAATAATTGACTCAATAACAAAAACCTCTCTCACATTTTCAACAGGTGTCATAATTTGTGATATTTAAATGAATATTTGCAACCCATTTTTCCATATTTAGGAATTTGATATTTTCATGTTTTAGTCATCATCTTTGGGCACATATTTCGAGAAGATGGAGAATAATTTTTGAAAAATGAAAGGGTTTTTTTCAATAAAGGACAAAATAACAAAAATCTCTCTCTATTTTTAAATAGGTTTCACGATTTGGAATATATGAATGATGTTTTAGGCTTATTTTGCAAAATATCGCCAAGCCAGATTTGTTGACAAAGTTATAGAATTTTTTGAAATTCAACTTGATGGACCTCCAAATTAGCAAGGTTGACTCCAAATTGATTTGGATATTGAATATTGAATACTCTTCTCTCAAATACCATGGATTTATATTCATTTATCCCATTTTAAGTGAGTCAAAGATCAGATCCTAGATAATAGAATATGGATAGATTTTGCAAATATCTTATGTCTAAAGCATTGTAACAATTCTCTATCTCTGGAAAAACATGGATTTCGACCTCCTTAGGATATAATATGATATTTTTATATATATTGAATGAGGATAGAGTTACAGAGGGTTGCAAAGTGTGTAAGGAAAATTCTATTGAATACATTTTGTAAATTTTCTCTGATATTAATGAAATTTGTTGGACCAGAAGTCCCTGAAATTTGACTCTGGAGATACATGTGATTTTTTCATTTTATGCATGTGATCATACAATTTTAGTATGCTAGTTTAAATTCATCTATTTGATATATATTCTTCTTGATGTTACTGTGAACTATATGTATCAAAATTCATTTGTATATGATGCTCTATTGCATGTACTTTTAGTTGTCTTTCTACTGTAATAACCTAGGGATTCATCCTTGATAGATTTCTTAAGGGGTTATTTTATTTCCTTGTAATATTCAATGTACAAAGATATATAATTGGCCTAAAGGAGTGATTTATATCTTGTATATGATCAATCACCTTTCAATTCACCAAGTATCTAATAAACCTTCATTGATTTCTGACCTTTCAGTGAATCCATTTTCCAATGGACTTGCTGTCCACATTGCCACCAACTTTATGAATTCAATCTTGCCTTAGCAATCTATCCTTTGGACGAAATTCCAAATCCATCCTCTCAGTGATTGATTTGAAGAGAGAGAGAGCCATCTATGTGTTGGAAGGGCTAGCTTCTATCCTCAAGTTGGTTTTTGGTTACCTTTATGATTTTTTTTCCTCAACCAAAAGTGAATTATAGAGTGATAACAGGTTCCCTTAATGAATTATTGTATTTCCCTAAGTTTGTAGGATTCTATAAGGAAAGAATCTTTGTAAGAGGATGATATCCTCATTTATATGTAAGAAAATGTCTAGAAGTTAAAAATCATTATAGTTGATATATTTGAATAAATTAGGGTTCCAATTTAAGTAAATATGTTAGTTGAGTATGGACATGTTTAGATTTCCTCCAATTTAGTGTGTAAGCCTTCGAGGCATGAAACCAGAAATAGGACAAAGATTATATTCTGAGTAATTGGTTATATATTTTAGGAGTTTGTTTAATGGTCTGGAATTTTACCTTACATGCATAAAATGTAATATTGCAGGCATGAACATGGGGGCCAAACAAAGTGAAATTAGGCCAAAAGGAGAAATCAGGACAACATAATTAGAATGGTTTTCGAGTTACAAAAACCATGTACAAAGTTTGTTTTAATGGAGCATTGTGTTAAACTTACATCTTATGCATAAATTCCTTTATGATATCTTATGTCAATGTGTGAATGTTTAAATGAGTGTATTACCAAGTAACCAGGGTTCTGTGTGTTTTTAAACCCTGATTCATGAATGAATATGAGATGACTATGTGTGAAAAATCAACTAATGAAGTCATGACGCATCTAGATAGGGAGGAGTTTTTCCAATTGGAAGGTGAAAACATCGATATCTACTTGAAGAATGTGAAGGAACATCAAAGAGAATAATAATATCTATGTGATTCAAGGGGTACATGGATGAGAGAAACAATATTAAAGAGAAGCGAGACAAGGGACAAGAATGAAGTTCCTATGAACTTCAAAAGGATTAATAAATATTCCTACAACAAGATGAAAATATGTGCATTGTGTGATGTCTTGTTCCCAAGAGTAGGCCAGCAGGGAGTGACTTAGTAGTCTATATGTTCCTGTAGACTATAGTCAGGCACAAATAGGGAACAAGATGGATAAATAAGGAGGAATTGATGGCTAAACGATGAACTAAGCCAAAATACTTAGGAAAAGTCACTTAAGCCTAAGTCAACTAAGAATTAGAATGAAAAGGTGTAAAGGGGGGCTTAATTTATTAATTAATCAGTTTAGGAGGAAAGGCGCCTAGCTTAAGTGAGGTCAATGGTGAATTAGATTGGGAAAGGTATAAAGGGAGGAATTTGACCTAATTCCTCATTATGCATTGTTATGATTTGATGTTGAGAGTTCCCAAAGGAGGAGGAGAGATGACCTTACTGTTTTGTGGATTTTTGGAGCAAACCACCACCATTGATTGGTTTTGGTGTTGAGAGACACAACCTATTCCATCGGAGATACCATCCAGTTATTTCACCATACTTTTAGTAGTATCCATTGCAGAGTGTGCATCTCAGCCAGTGAGGGCGCAAGCTAGTTTGAGGGTTTGGAGAGCTGCACGAGATCCATATCCAGATTGTAGTTTCCTTCCAACCCATTTGAGATCCATCCAGGGTGCTTCTATTGAGCCATCTATCGTCATATTCTGACAGTGGAATCTTGTAGATCGACTCATTAAACCATTTAGGGCATAGTTGTTCCGGACAAACATTTGGTGTTGCATGCAGAGTTTTAGAGAAGATCCGGACAAATCCTTCCGACCCATTTCCTTATTTGGTGAGATGATCGTTTTGAGCCATATAGAAGTGGATTCCATTGGTGGAATCCTTTGGGATACATCCAGTGTCCTAGGAGGTGTGTAAACCCCCTAGGGGTCTATATCTAGTGCCTCGGGGATCAGATCCGAGATCCGACATACATCCATTTTAGTCTAGAGACTAGGGTGCTTCTATTGGAGTAGTTTCCAGCACATTCCGATGGTCAATTTTTCCAGACGCGTTTTCCATCTAGTAGCGGTTACTGTACTTCTCTGGAATCACATATTTTTGTTGATCTATCCATGCATGCATCAGATCTGTGATCATCTTCTGATCACAGGTATTTTGATGTTAGTTTTTTGTAGTCCAGTGACGATCCATGAGATCTAGCTGACAATTATTTCTATATTTCCAGTATGCTATTGTATTTCCATGCTTGAGTCACATAATACATATATTGGGTAGTTGACGTTCTTTACTTCTGCATGCATCCTTTATATATTGTTTAAACCATAAATATGCAACATGCACATGCAATAACCAACATGCACTTGCAATAACCAAAAATATCTCAAATACACAACTGAAACGCATCGAGAAACCCCCAGTGTATCAGATTTGCGAGACAGAGTATTAGAACAGTAGAAAATATCTTGATCTGCGGGATCAGGGATATTTCAGTGGTATCAGAGATTTAGTCCTGCCAGCCTGTGACTAAATACAATGAATACAACAGAAGAACTAGATGGTTGTGAACACGTAGGTAACGAATTTGTCACTTACAGTAGGCACAGGGAAAGAAGGGATAGGCCTAACTTTCCTCTCTTCCCTCCCAGTTCGGAGGAAGAGGAAGAGGCACACAGAGAAGTAGAGAGAAGAGAAAAGCGTGAAGTAGAGAGGAGGCTAGGTGATAGATATGTGTGACTAGAGGTCAGTGGTAAGGCCTCCGTGGATCCAGACGTAGCTTTCATGCAGATTATTAGTGATATGCTAGCTAGTCAGCAGACGATGTCTCAGTATTTGGCTTAGGTAGTGGATAGACTGGCTATGGTAGACATTCAGGGCACACAAGCCACACATGAAGCACATAGGAACTCAGGGGAAGGCAGTAGACCCCAATCACCCACTTGCACATATACCTCTATGAGTAGGATTCCACGTCCATTGTTTCCCAATTTCCATAGGGCATCCTCAGTAGCAACACAAATATCGATAGCACAGAGATCGCCCATTCAGGAAGAGGACATTGCAGATTATCGGAGAGAGTATGCAGCCTTGGGCCATGACTTTCATCAGGATATGACCTTAGTCGAGTATTGTGGACTCAGACTCAGGAACTTTCCTAGAGAGCCACAGAGGAGAGGGCAGGAATAGCAGGGGCATAACATTGACTTTATCCGAAAAGTTGGTAAACTCACCATACCTTCTTTTGAATAATCTTCCAAATGCACTACCAGAGCTTGGGTACAGAAACTATACACCTACTACAAGCTCAACCAGATGACTGAGTCAGAGGCCATCAATTTCGCCAACCTACACTTGGAGGGTGAGGCACACGAGTGGTGGTATCACAGATTGGTGACATTGGGTCACAATCGCATCACCTCCTACAGGGAGTTCACAGAGAGACTCATGGACAGATTTGATAGGAGGGATCCAGAGATCCATTTTAGAGATCTAGCCCAGTTGAAACAAACTAGCATAGTAGAGGCATTCATCTCATAGTTTCAGAGGGTAGTAGTTGCAGTGACAGACATAACTAAACCCTGATTGGTTATGCTATTCACAGAAGGGCTCATAGAACCCTTGAGAGGATGGGTGAAGGCCTACTGGCCTCATACCTTGCAGGATGCCATCCAACGCACTAGAGATTTGGCAGATTTAGTGCCAAAAACTAAACCCTTCACTAAACCCTTTGTACCACAAAGAGACAAGGATCGGAAGAATATTCTAAGGGAATGGAAAGGCAAGCCCAATTTGGATGATGATACATGACGGGAGTTGATGAGGAAGAAGATTTGATTCTCCTGCAAAGACCCTTGGGTCCCTGGGCATAGATGCATGGGGAAGGGACAGATCGACTATATTGAAGTGGAATCAGGCAGTGAGGAGGAGGATGAGGATATTCAGGCACCGACAGACAGTGATTTATAGACTGAGACCACTCATGAGCAAGAGCAACAGCCGAAGAAACCTCAGGTATCGGCAAGAGCATAGCCCCAGGCTGAGGCAAAACCTTGTAGAGAGGTGAAAGGGGGAACCATAGTCACCCTTTCAAGAGTACCCAGGTACAACACTCTCAGGCTCAAGGGCCTTGTACAAGGGCAACGCATGACAGCTTTAGCTGATCGTGGGGCCACCCACAACTTCATAGATGCATCCTTAGTAGACAGGAGGGGGTTACGCATAGAGGAGTTTGAGGGATTCCATGTGGCAGTGGCTAATGGATACACAATGACAATCTTGGACATGATCCCTGACCTAGAGGTCAAACTAGGAAACTACACCCTGACTGACACATTCTATGTAGTTGACCTATTAGATACTGATGCCATGTTGGGAGTACAGTGGTTATATTCATTGGGGTCGATTGGGTTCAACTATCATACATTGACCATGAGCTTCAGAGATGCTAGTGGATTGAGAGTTGTGCTGAGAGGCATGTCTATAGGGGCTCCTCGAGCAGTATTGGCAAAGAGGATGGAGCGGATCTTTCATCATGGTGATGTGTCTTACACAGTAGTGTGTTGGATCACCACAAGAAAGGACTCGGAGGGTAGGGAGAAGTACCATCCATAGATCAGAGAGATTTTGGGACGTTATGAGCTAGTATTTGGGCCGATACCACCAGGGAGACTGCTAGACAGGGATTTTGAGCACATGATTGAGTTATAGGTAGGGGCTACACTGGTGATTACAACACCATATAGGCACCCCAAGAAATTTAAGGACGAAATTGACAAAGCAATCAAATAATTGCTCGCTATGGGGCACATCAGGCCCAACAAGATTTTGTTTGCATCTTTAGTCATCCTGGTACTGAAGAAGGATGGCACGTTACAGATGTGCATTGATTACAGAGTTCTCACAAGAAAACAATCAAGAATCGTTACCCCATCCCACACATAGATGTGTTGATGGATGAGTTACATGGGGTAGTCTTCTTCACTAAGATTGATCTACGCTTAGGATACCATCAGATCAACATTAGGCAAAAACACATTGAGAAGATAGTGTTTCGATGCCATTTCAGACACTTTGAGTTCTTGGTCATGTCGTTTGGACTGACCAATGCACTGACCACTTTCCAGTCTTGCATGAACCATATCTTTAGAGGAAAGTTGAGGAAGCACCTTTTGGTATTCTTCGACGATATATTGATCTATAGTAAGACATGGGATGATCATTTAGCACATTTGGGGAAGGTCTTGGATATTATGCAGGCACATTCTTTATATGCCAAGGAATCCAAATGTGAATTTGGCATGAGAGAACTATTGTACTTGGGGCATATCATCAGTGGGCAGGGAGTACAGGTTCACCAGGAAAATATCAGGGCCATTGTGGATTGGCCAATACCCAAGAATCTCACAGAGCTGAGAGGATTCTTTGGGTTATGCAGTTACTACAAGCGGTTCGTCAAGGGTTTTTCACAGTTGGGAGAACCACTCACAGATTTGACCAAGAAGGGTGATTTTCATTGGAAAGAGGAGTCACAACACACATTCAATAAAATGAAGGAGGTTATGAGCACATACCCTATTCTAGCCCTTCTAGACTTCTCGCAATTGTTTGTCTTAGAGTGCGATGCACCAGGGGTGGGGATTGGAGAAGTCTTGATGCAGGGGGGCCACTCCATTGTGTTTGAGAGAAAGAAGCTCAAAAATTCAGAGAGACTCTATCCTATTTACGAAAAGGAGATGCTAGCGATCATGCATGCCTTAACCAAATTCAGACAGTATCTAGTTGGCAGCAAATTTGTAGTGAAGACTGATCATAATAGTCTCAAGTATTTCCTTGATCAGAAAGACCTCAGTGAGAGGCAATATAAGTGGGTCTCAAAGATCCAAGCCTTTGACTTTGACATTGAGTATGTCAAGGGAAAAAGGAATATCATGGAAGATGCCTTGTCTAGGAGGCCTACAGGATGTTTGATGATGGACATTTGTATAGATTGGAAAGCTCGTTTGTTGGTGGAATACTCCAAAAACAAATTTTCTTGTGAGGTTATGGATGGACAAGTGATTGATGATAGATACCAGGTTCTTTATGATGTCATTTTCTACAAGGACCGGATCTACTTGGGTCTAGAATCCACCCTAAAGGGGAAAATTCTGAAGGTATGTCATGATTCGTCTACAACAGGGCATCAGGGGTACTTCAAAACATATAGGCAGATCAATGAGAGATTATCATGGAAGGGTCTCAAGGATGATGTGATGAAACACATATGAGAGTGCATGACTTGTCAGCAGAACAAGTCTGAGCAGACACACCCTGCAGGGCTACTACAGCCTCTACCCATTCCAGAGAAGAAATGGGAGAGCATTTCCATGGATTTCATTACAGACCTCCCTAGAGTGCAGGGAAAGGACTGTATATTTCTGGTGGTCGATAGATTGACCAATTTGCACATTTATTCACCATACCCATAGACTACAAGGCCATACAGGTCACAGAGTTGTTTTTCAGGGAGGTATTCCGGTTACACGGGTTACCCATCCAGATAGTCAGTGATAGGGATGGGCACTTCATCAACACATTTTGGTAGGAGATTTTCAGATTGACAGGAACTGCGATAGCCACGAGTACCAGCTACCACTCACAGATAGATGGGTAGACATAGATTGTCAACAAATGGGTGGAAGGGTATCTAAGGAACTATGTGGGGGCACAGAAGCGCACTTGGGTGAGATGGTTACATATGGGTGAGTATTGTTACAACACAACTTACCATATGTCTACCAGGATGTCACCGTTCAAGGCATTGTATAGATATGATGCACCCTCCTTTATAGAGACTGTGTTTGGGGGTAGTAGGGTCCCAGGGGCCAAGGATTGGGTGGAGGAGAGTCAAAGGATTCTTCAATAATTAAGGGAGAACTTGCAGTCAACTCAGAATCAGCAGAAGATATATGCAAACTGAGACAGAGTTGAATGCATTTTTGAGGTAGGGGATTTGGTTTTTCTGCGATAACATCCATATCGACAATCCTCCTTGAAGAGGAGCGGAGTAGAGAAGTTGAAGCCGAAGTTATACGGGCCATACAGAGTCATCAGGAGGGTAGGTGAGGTGGAATATGAGCTAGAGCTACCGAAAGGTAGCAAGATTCATAATGTATTTCACGTCTCTTGCCTTAAAAAGGATGTGGGACAACAAGTTAGCATTTCAGAGGAGTTTCCAGCATTGGATGAGGAGGGTCAGTTGGAACTAGTGCCAGAGGAGGTACTAGAGTAGAGAGAGCACAGATTGAGGAGCAGGGTCATCAGAGAGTGTTTGATTATATGGAGAGGTCTTCTAGTGGAGGATGCCACATAGGAGGGAGAGCATATCTTACAACACCCAGGATTGATGTTGCTTGAGGACAAGCAATCTCGGGAAGGGAGGATTGTGATGTCTTGTTCCCAAGAGTAGGTCAACATGGAGTGACTTAGTAGTCTATGTGTTCCCCTATACTATAGTCATGCACAAATAGGGAACAAGATGGAGAAATAAGGAGGAATTGATGGCTAAATGATGAATTGAGCCAAAATACTTAGGAAAAGTCACTTAAGCCTAAGTCAACGAAGAATTAGAATGAAAAGGTGTAAAGGGGGGATTAATTAATTAATTAATCACTTTAGGAGGAAAGGTGCCTAGATTAAGTGAGGTCAATGGTGAATTAGATTGGGAAAGGTATAAAGGGAGGAATTTGACCTAATTCCTCATTATGCATTGTTATGATTTGATGTTGAGAGTTCCCAGAGGAGGAGAGTCGACCTTACTATTTTGTGGATTTATCGAGGAAACCACCACCATTGATTGGTTTTGGTGTTGAGAGACACACCCTAGACCATCAGAGGTACCATCCAAATATTGCACTGTACTTTCAGGAGTATCCATTGTAGAGTGCGCAACTCAACCAGTGAGGGCGCAAGTCAGTTTGAGGGTTTGGAGAGCTGCACAAGATCCGTATCCAGATTGTAGTTTCCTTCCAACCCATTTGAGATCCATCCAGGGAGCTTCTATTGAGCCATCTATTGTCAGATTATGATGGTGGAAGCTTGCAGATTGACTCATTCATCCATTTAGGGCACACCTCTTCCGGACATACATTTGGTGTTGCATGCATAGTTTCAGAGCAGATCCAGACAAATCCTTCCGACCCATTTCATTATTTGGTGAGATGATCGTTTTGAGCTATATAGCAGCAGATTCCATTGGTGGAATCCTTTGGGGTGCATCCAATGTCCCAGGAGGTGCGCAAATCCCCCAGGGGTCCAGATCTAGTGCCTCAGGGATCATATTTGAGATCCGACAGACATCCATTTCAGTCTAGAGACTAGGGCACTTCTATTGGAGCAGTTTCCAATGGATTCTGACGGTCGATTCTTCCAGACGGGTTTTCCAATTGGTAGCAGTTACCGTACTTCTTCAGAATCACATATTTTTGTTCATCTATCCGTGCATCCATAAGATCTTCTATCATCTTATGATCACAGGTATTTTGATGTTATTTATTTGTATTCTAGTGACTATCCATGAGATCTAGCTGACGATTATTTCTATATTTCCATATGCTATTGTATTTCCATGCTTGAGTCGCATAATACATATATTGGGCAGTTGACATTCTTTACTTCCGCATGCATCCTTTATATATTGTTTAAACCATAAATATGCAACATGCACATGCAATAACCAACATGCACTCACAACAACCAAAAATATCTCAAACACACAACTGAAACGCATCCAGAAACCCCCAGTGTATCAGATCTGCGAGACAAAGTATTAGAACAGTAGCAAATATCTTGATCAGGGGGATCAGGGATATTTCACATTGATCAATAACAATATCGATGGAGGTAATTGAGCCATGTGGTGGGATCATGGACTTGGATAAAGTTTGAATCCTAACTGTTAATAATCTAATATCAACAAGTGAGAGTGAAGGACCAAACCTACCTTAACTTCCCCAAAGGACCAAATATTAAGTGTTCCGATGGTTTATTATTTTGTTTTTTCCAGGGGCCAGTTAAACAAGACTAGACTCATGTTAGACAATGTATGCTTGAAGGGAGGAGACTAGTGCCTAGTGGTTGGTTAAGTGAAACTAGGTAAATAGTTGAAAGGTGCAGGTTAAGGTGGTCAATACCTGGTGTCCTGGTGCCCCAGTGGTCTAGTGTTCCTATAGTCAGGACATAGAGAAAGGAAGGGGGAAAGATCTCGGTGACCTAATGATCCTAGTGGTCAGTTCACTCTAGTTTAACCGAAAATAATTAGGCTGGATACAAAGGTTTTTAGGTCCCAGTTAAAGGAAGAGGTTAGGTCGGTTAACAAAAAATTAACTAATGAGAATTCTAACCAGTTAAAGAATGGGTTTGATAAAGTATAAGGTTGATTTAAATCCGACCCATCATGAACAACATTTTTGTTAAAGGATTAATCCCTTGGTTGTATGGGCTTCAAATTATAAAGCGACCATCTATTAAAGGAGAGGTAGTGAATTTTAAAGGTGTGGTTCCTCCATCATTTAAAAATTTCTTACTTAAAAGTATAGAAGATAAAATGAGATATAATTCGAACATACTTTTGGGTGTTGTCGATAGAAATAATATGCCACAAGTTTTTTTTCATCAATTTACTTTAAAAAAAATTGAAGACTTCCATTTACACTAGTGACATTGTCAACATTTACTAGCATATAGATTTGTGCAATTCTACTTCAACTTTTAAAAGCATGGAGTATCCACTTTCACTTCTCTTTTTCTTTTATTATATGCATAAGTAATGTTTTCTTACAAGTTTCAAGTGTTTCATAATTACTTTAACATTTGGCTTTGGATTATATACAACTATTACATTAAAACATTTCCAAAAAGTAGGTATCAACAACTTTACTCCTAATTTCACTTTTTTTATTTATAAAAATTCAAATCTAAATTTTTAAATCCATCAAATCTCTCTCTCTCTCTCTCTCTCTCTAACACACACACACACACACACAAACACCTTCAAAAGTATTCTTTTGAAAACATCACAACCCTAGAATACTTAAATTCAAAAAGTGAATACATAAATTTAATGACATCTTGGTCTCATAATGAATATATTGTTGTAACAGCTTTGATATTTTTTCTTGACATGACATTGTACATTGAACAATCCAATTAAATTTAAGAAAAAACATTCAATAAATTTGTTTTATCAACTTGAAAACCATAGTAAATTTACAATATATATTTGAAAATAACTCAATAATAATAATAATAATAATAATAATATTTTTCCAAACATTTCCTATAAAGAGTGGGAATTAACAATACACTTAACATGTTAATTTGAAAGAGAGCTTTAATAGCCATTCAATGTTTAAACCTTATTATAATGTAAATGTTACATATAAGGTTATGAAAATTATACTTTATTTTCAAAAGTTCTTTGTCTAAATTTCAAATTTTAGGTAAACTTCAAATTTCAATATAACAACATTATTTACCCAATCACAAATATAGAATATCATTATTGTTATTGTTCAAATTAAAATTAATTAAGTGATCTTAGATAGCTTGGAAATTATTTTGCTTAAAAGTCTAGAAGAGCACATGTGTTTTAATTTTGTCCTACTTTGGAGTATTGTGGATAGAAATAGCACATGAGAACCTTTATTCATCAACTTATAATTTATTTTAAAAATGGTTTAAAGACTTTAATTTACACTTGTGACATTCTCAATAGGTATTAACATCTAGATCTATCCAGTTTTACTTCAACTTTTAAAAGGAGTAGTCATTGTCACTTCTCTTTCGTTTTTAGGTTATAAATAAATAATACATTATTACAAGTTTCCACTATTTCAAAATTATTCTAATTTTTTTGTTTTGGATTACATGCAACTATTATGTTAAAATATTTCTAAAAAACAATTATAAACATTTACTTGCTTTAATAATGGAAAAGTCAAATCTAAAATTTTAAATCCATCTCTCTATATACAATTTAAAAACATTATAACTTGGAATACATAAATTTAAAAGTAAATATATAGAATTAGATGTTTTACCAAGTTTTTCTCCATATCAACATCTTTAGGTTAGTTAATTTTTTTTCACAAAATATGGTGGATTTTAATTCATTAAAAGGTGTTTTCGACATCGTAGAGTGCAAAAAGGAACAACTAGAGAAAATCACAGAAATCGGTTTCTCGACCACAACATTCATCCATCTACCTATATCATAACTCTTATTTCTCAATAGTCTGATATTACTATAGTTTTGTACATAATAGATTATGTATAATATACCACTAATACATATAACAAAAAAAGCATAAATATTTACCATGCATCTTTTCATTTGAAACCTTGTCTGCAATATCTAGATTATTTATCAGGTCATTCATATCCATAATGGAAGTTTCTTTCCTATTGGGAGAGATATTCCTAGCGGACCCTAAACCAAAATTCATCTAAGATGACCAAATTTGAATCTCCTCCATTTGTGACCTCATTTCTACCACTTCATTCTACCATTGACCCAACATCTCTCGATGTTGCACCAAGGTTTCCATGACAAAAGAGACTATTGAATTTAGCACGTTAACTGAGATTATCATCCTTTTCTTCTCTACCATCCCATTTTCTTCCACTAGCCCTTCCTACCATTCATGACCTGTACCATTTTCCATTGCTTCCAATTTGTGAGAAATGAAAAACCCTATCCACCGAAAATTACACCAAAGACCACATATTGCACCCCCGACTAGAATCAGAAGACCTTCAGAACAAGATAACTTAAAAATAGACCCACTGGGATCGAGAGGAGACAATCAAATCCCAAGCATAAAATTTTCCCAAGCATATACAAATTTGTGGGATAAATAGAGGAAAGAAAATTTCATGCCCATGATGAACCCATGAAATCCTTGATCATTCATTAGCTTCATAATCCAACATACAAACTGATTTTCATCCCACAAGCAATGTCAAATATTTATCGATATTGAATCACATAGCCTCACTGAACAACGAGAATGAGCTAATACCATTAAAATCACATAGGAGCATCTACGAAGGTTGACAAACGCCAATAAATATTTCCCATAGTCATGTACCTTGCAGTTGCTTCCACTTTCGACCATGATGAGGATCTTCCCTTCAATTGACAACTCCCTCAAGTGAGGACCGATGGTCAATTTCTAACGTACCTTCCACATCCATTGTATCCTGAACCCATGAGCCATACTCCCAATCATACTCCATGCCTTCGAATGCTAATGGATCCTGTAAAATCATGGGAGAATACAACCCTTTCTCAATATAACAACCATCTCCTATACACATGTTCCTTCGCATGAGACCCCAATTCCCACAATACCCCCATGGATCCCATTGATTAACATTGAGGACATTAGGAAGGGGGGACAAAACTAAGCACCCCATTTATCCATAAGGAACTACGGCCTAGACCTATGGCTTTACTGGCCATTTCATTAGCTTGGATGTTGTTTTCTCTACGAACCTGGAAAAAGTTGGCAAAGAGGAGGTTTAATTTGAGTCTGATGTGACCAATTATCACCTTCAATCCTACATCCTTTGAATCCTACAATCTCTAGATTTGAGCTTGCACGAAGTATATTATTGTATTTTTTGAATCACCAACAATATTTAGTAGGGAGATTTGACAGTTTTTAGCGATTTGAATCCCTTGAAGAACCACATATGCCTCAACTTCATTATTTCGAAGAGATCCTAAGATTCCAATAGAATTTGACTTCTTAATTTCCTCTCAAGCCTAAAAAATGAAAAATATATATATATATATATATATTTATATCAATTTTAAAATTTAATAATTTTACAATATATATTTAAAACTAATTGAAAATAATAATAATAACAAATTTGTCAAAACCCTCTTATCAATACTAATAACTAACAATATACTTAACATATTAATTTAAAAAAGAGTTTTACATGCTTGCAACATATACCATCAATATCCCCCAGATGGGGTGCCACGTGGAGCAAAATGGGCACGTGGAGAAGTGCCAGGAGGGGCCATTAATAGCGGCCAACCGCCCTCATATCTTTGCTATTTATGAGGGGCATCACTTCAGTCGGCCTCCACTTTTTGACGGGGCCTCTCACTCGCGCGAACAGGCCGACCAACCAGAGCATTAATCCCTCAGCCTTAATGGCTACAACCACCATTTATGCCCTTATCAACCTTCTCGACAGCCTTAGGATGCATTTGCAACTCACAGAGCCGAGCAAGAATAGATGCGCATGGGAATTTCTGTCTCTCATCCTCATTCTCATCATGCCACGAGCTAGAGGAAGACCCTGCAAAGGAGCAGGGTGGTACGCGTCCGAATATCAGTGGAAAAGGAACAAACAATTCGAGCGAGCTCTAGTTCTTGCTAAGAGGAAGAGACCCAGGGAGGCCACAATAGTAGACTCACCTCCCAGAACTTATGTCGAGGAAATTTCGTCGATGGAACTCCCCCATGACTTCTCTAAAAGTCGCATGTTTATGGTTCCAGACAATTGGAACCCCCCTACGTGCATTGGAGCAGAAGCACCACCTCCCTGCCTACGAGAAGCACACAGTCCCAGCGACGCTCCCACTGAGGAATTCGCCACCTGCCTGGTAGAGGAAGAGCTTCCGGAAGGAAACAATGAATTGCAGTCGTAGAGAACCTAGCATGCACACCAGGAGATGAACGCTGAGAAAAATTCACCACCCCCGCCACCACTTCTTCACTCGGAGCACCTGATCTTGATCTTCGAGGTCCGCAGCATGGTGGACGACCAAATCTTCAGGGTTGTCTGTGTTAGCCAATGCCTGGATATGTTGTACGCAACTTACTCTAGTGCCACCCCACGATGACAATGACCCACCTGCGGTCAACTCTATGCCATTCTTGTCAGAAGCGGCAAGGAGACGGGCGACCAGGAGGAAACTGGTTAATAGGTTCTCTTGTTCAACATTGTCTCAAATTCTCTCTCTTTTTTATGTTTATTAGAGCTGTAGCTCTTCAAGTTCATAGCCATGTTAGCGTTAGCATAGGCATTATCAAACTGCTACTGAAACTGGTCATGCACCCTGGTTTCCTTTAGGCAGGGTGGAAAAACGAGATTTTGAATTTGCATGCTATTTTGGATAGGCCAGTTGTCTCGATTTCCTTCACAGGCGGGACAGCTGGCACCTCCATGTCATGGTGTATTTTTGAAGCATTAATATAATAGGATCTTCTTTTACTTCAAAAAAAAAAAAAAATACCATCAATATCAAGTTTAAAATCTCTTATACATATCATCACAAATATATATGATGTATACTTTCCTAAAGTATTAAGATAAAAAAATTCCCAAAATATTGTAATAGTTTATAAATATCTTAATCTTTCTAATATCTTCATGGTTTCTCCCCTTTGCATTTATTTAACTTAACTACTTCTTCCTAAGATTTTACATTTTTAATGTTTTTCCACCTATCTTATTAACTCCTTATTTATAAATTTTAATCTTTCTAATATCTAATATCCTTCCCTTCCCTTTCATTTTTAATGTTTTTCCACCTCTCTTATTTTTATGCAACTCCTTATTTATAAATTTTAATCTTTCTAATATTTAATATCCTAATATCCTTCCCTAATGTAATTATCATTACATTTTTAATGTTTTTCCACCTATCTTATTTTTATGCAACTCCTTATATATAAATTTTAATCTTTGTAATATCTAATATCCTTCCCTATTGTGATTATCATTGTAGCATACTTTACCCTCTTTTCCTGTATTTAACTCAAGTACTATTTCTAATTTTTATTCCATCGTTATTATTATTAATTTTTCACTAACTTGACCATCTATTTCAATATTATTTTTTCTAGCAATTTATTAATATTTATCTCCCAATTTCAATCACTTACTCTCCAAATTTATAAATGTGAAACTAAACACTATATTGGATCATATGAGATTTTATGTCTCTGATGATGGATGGAGTTTCCACTCAAAACCTTGCAAGTTTCAAACAGTTTATATACAAAAACATTCTCCAACATCATAACTAAGCGTGGAAATCTATACAATCAATTTATAAATAAATTTAAATACAAATATTTGTAAACTAATTTATTATGTAAACTAATTTATTATGTTTCACATAAATATAGATACATTCTCATAAACCAAACAACAATCCAAGGTTTTCTCATCTTTTTCGGCTTGTCCACATATAATATTTAAAATGATTTGAATAAAAATATAATATAATTAATTAAATAAATTATATATAGATAGATAACCAAAGACAATTTTATTTTCATACTGAGTGTACCATAAACCAAAAATGAGAGTTCCAACAACATATCTCATAATGATTTTCTCCATCTTCCATTGAGAATATTTGGGAGATTCCATGAACCTGGAAACAAAGCTTGTTGCATACATAATATCTGGTCTAGTAGTTGTAAGATAAAACAACCTTCATACTAAACTTTTGTACAAGGTAGAATCCACTATAGGGCCTTTGTCTTTCTTTCTCAATTTTGTTCTTAGGGGTATAGGAGTTTCTACTGGATTGCAGTCTTCCATGCCAAATCTTTTGATGATGTTTTCTGCATACTTTTGTTGACAGACAAAAATCTATTTGGTTGATTGGTGAACCTCAATCCCCAAAACATATTTCATTATACCAACATATGTCATCTTAAACTCATATTTCATGGCATGTTTAAAACTAGCTAACTCAAGATTTCCAGTATATATCATGTCATCAACATATAGACAGACAATCAGAATTTTACCTTGCTGATATGTTTTGGTATATAGAATTGGCTCATTTTGGCTTCTGCTGAAACCACTCTTGATCAGGTAAGTATCAATTCTATTGTACCAAGCTCTTGGAGCTTGCTTTAATCCATACAAGGATTTCTTCAGCCGATACACTTTAGTTGGCTTCTCTTTGACTTCAAATCCAGGTGGTTGATACGCATATACCTCTTCTTCCAAGACACCATTCAAGAAAGATGACTTGACATCCATCTAGTATACTTTCCACTTGTGTTGAGTTGTTATGTCTAGGAGAGTGCTTATAGTGTTCAACCTTGCTACTGGAGGAAAAGTTTCACCATAATCAATGCTTAGTTACTGTGAGAATCCTTTAGCAAAAAGTCTTGCTTTGTTTTTTTCAAGCTGCCCCTTTTCATTTAGTTTAGTCTTGTAAACCCACTTGACACCAATACTTGTCTTATGTTTGGGGAAATCAACAAGATCCCATGTCTTGTTATTCTCAATTAAGTCAATCTCTTGGTTGATGGCTTGAACCCAGTGTATCTCTTTAGCCGTCTCTTTAAAATATGTAGGTTGACATGACATTAATGAAAAGAGATTGTGATGATTAATATCATCCAACTGTTGATGGATTTCTGTCAAGCTTCGAGTTCGCTGATTTTGAATTTTAGAGGATGAATTTATGCTTGAGGAAGAGATTTCCTGAGAAATTTGTTGGCAGCCCAATGATTTTCTTAATTTTTTATGTCAATTAAACGATCTATATAGCTTCCTAACTAGGGTCATGAATTTTTATCACTCTTCATGAGCAGTTTCCAAAACGATAGTTGTAAGTTGTTTCTTTTCCCTATTGTCTATTCATGCTTTGTTTCATGATTGAAAGCATGAAAACTTGTGACTGTGATTATCATTATGTTTTAAAATTTCATTGAAGGCAAATTGTTCATATAGTTTATTATGGAGTTTTGATTCCTTGCCATGAAGATGTTACTCTCTTTGTTTTGATCCTTTTAATTCCAAGCATTCTTAAGAGATTGATGGTTTTATGAGCAAAGGACCCCCATGATTTGATTTTTTGTATGGTTTTGGTTTGATTCTTGGCTACGTTTCTTTTACAAAGATTTTGATTTTTGACTTACCCAAACTTTGTGATCAAACCCATTATGCGTGCACTTATTTTCGTTTTAATGCTTTGGTCCTACATCGTACTGAATGCAAAGGTGGCATACGATTTGAAAACTTCCATCATTTCTAAGGATGGCCTTGAGCTTCACAAACCTTATTTGCATGTATTTCAATTAAACGTCCATCCCATCATATGAGTCTTTACACCATTCATTGTTGGAATGTCATGCGAGCGGGTATGGCTATGGACTGTCTTTGAAAACCCTCTCTATGTGTTATGCCTGTTTCATAACCCTTTCATCCATCATGGCTCATGTTGTGAGAGTTGAACCAAATGGCCTTCAAACTCTACTCTTATATGATGATGCCAGAGAATATTTGGAGAGAAGTGGCTGGCTTGTTTTCATTAAGAAGTTTCTGGGTTTCAATTTACAGGTTGCCCAAGAATTTGCGTTCTCCTTTGATGGTTGTAGAGTGAAAGTTGGTGATGTGCAATTGGAGGTTACCGAGGAGTTCTTGAGTCAAGCCACAGGGTTACCAGCAAGCGATCAAAAGTGGTTTAAAAATGCAAAAGTGGAAGAATTTCCTTGGACCCTTTTGTTTACATCTCAGAAAATAACAAGTTGTGATAAAGGTATGCCCATTTCCTTCCTAAAAGATCTGTGGAATGATTTGCTCATTGTGGTAAAGAAATTTGTTACCTGTGAGGGACGCTTCGGGCTTGTATTTTTATACCATTTTCGTCTGCTTATGATTTTTATGGGTTTCCCTTTGAATATGCCGTATTACTTGCTGAGGAGTCCTTATAAAATGAGTAAAAGATACAAGAAACATAGGTCAGACTCTAGCCTTTTTCATCACGGCCTAGTTAAAATCTTGTTGATACATCATTTAGAGTCACAGAATGACAACTGAGATTTGTTCATAACCCGAAATGGGTATGGTAACCCCAATATGGGGGAGGTAGATAAACTCGTAGTTGAGGAAACCCTTGTCCACCCGATGGAATACCTCTCACCTCCCCAGACTTGTGTCTCTCCTCCCAAAAGTGAACCCTTGATCGATCCAAAGGTCATTGAACAGGCCTGTCAGCAGATTACAGATCCAAACAACTGTGTTAAAAATGTAAAGAAACCTATAGGAAAGAGATCTAAGAGTAATATTGATATCATTTTCAAAAACAAAAGAGTTGGCAGGCTAATTTCTAGGAGACTTCATAACAAGTCAAATTCGCATTCGAGTTGAATTAGTATGATTGAATTCCATGAAAGCTCAGACTCTGAAATCGAAAGTTTCCTCGCTGCAGAAGACTTTCATTCATTCGAGCCACACCTTGATCGGCCCTACAATTTTGTTGACAATTTACCTCCCTATCTTAAAAATAATCTAGAGTTTCTTGGTGTCAAATTAATTAATGAATCCACTGTCGGTATGAAGGGTGCTCCGGTTCACAACCAAGTTTGTTCTCATGCAACCATTGCAGAGTCAAATTTTGAAGTTTGTCTATCATGGATTGATAGATATTATACCGATATCCCTATCCAAAAGTCATGGGTTAAGGCTTTAAAGGATCAGATTGATGTTTTAATGAGCGAAAACCACAGACTCGAATCAGTTATTCAAGGCAAAGAAAAGCGTATAAAGACAAGAGGCAACACAGTATTTAAAAACGTGGAGGCTGCAACAGAAATTGTGAATTCCAAGGTTGCTTGATATGATTTGATTTTATTAGTTAGAGGTATGATTCTTATTTTTAAAATAGGATTATATGGTTAAAATTAGGTTGTTTTATTTGGATTTCATTTACTATAATAACTACCTACAGAATCGCAAGATTCTGTAGCCAATTATGTTAATTCGAATTGTGTAAAATAGTGGTTGAAAATGTATCTAAAATATTCTTATTTTCCTTTTCTTTAAGGATATTCATCAATCCATATCTGAGGCATCCTTGAGACCTTACAGTCATGCATTTTGTATGAACAAAAATGAACTGTTATTAGTTTTGAGGATTTAGTAGAATCAGGGTGGTTGCATCCCCCTTTATTTTTGAAATAAATATTTGATCTCAGGAACAGAAACAATGATCTTTCCTGAGGCCTTTATAAACCTATCATTTTTGTAAACAGAGGCATCTTGGCCTGGGGCTGAAGTATGGACAATTACACACAGACTTGAATGAAACAGAATGCATATTACAACTTTAGCTTTTGTGTATGATGTTTTAGTTTAAGTTCTGTTTATTTCAATGTGATAATATATGGTGATAGATTTTGCCTTCATGATTTATTATGAGTTGAGATAATTCACTTTTTTACATGYTGTCCATATGTCATGTTTCAGATACAATATAGGGTGATCATCGATTCAATTCAAATTATGAGATTTATCTCTAATTTTCTGTTGAATGTTTAAATACAAGTTCTTACAAGAATATTTATCTCACTGTAGTTACTTGTAAATAATAACATCACTATGATTGTCTCCATTATATGTTCTGTTATCAAAACTCAGTTTCTAGCATATTGTTTCGCATTTATTCGAAGCAATCTTAAGATTCATTGCAGGTTTACTTCTCGGATAAGGTGGTTGGATATTCTCTATTGTACAGACATTGGATGCATTAATAGGTTAATAGGGGATGATTTCTCTGAAAGCCATGAATCTGCAACGAATCTTAAGATTGCTCCGAATAAATCCACATTGTTAGAAGCCTTTGAAGAGATGATTCATATCAAGAAAGATATTCTCAGCCTAAAAGATAATATCTGTAATGAGGCAGAGACTACTTCATTCTCCAAGAAGAAAATCAAAATTATTCCTAGACCTCCCCAAAATAAAACTCAATTAGATAGTTTCGATCTAGAAAGCTTACAGAAGGTCATTCAAAAGTTGTCTAATCAGGTCATAGATTTGAGAAGATCGGATGAAGAAGCTTCTTCAAGCAAAGGTCCTTACAAACCCCCTTTTAGAAATCCTTTTCCCACAAACCGACCTAACTCAAATTCTGAAGGCCTAAATCCAGAAAGCTTACAGTTTTCTATTCAGACGATTCTAGAGGCACATGATAACTTGATTCCTCCCGAGTTTCCTGAAGACATGGATGAATAAGAGATAGTGGAAGAGGACGAATCCTCTCCCAACATTTTCAGGCATTTTTCAGATAGAATTTTTCAAGCTAATTTCGAAACAGTGCATCCTTACAATACCAGGAGCAATACAACAAAAAAATCTTCTTCTGAAATTGGGACTAATGCACCTCAAAAACATTCTAAATCAATTGAAACTAAACATAATTCAATAGCCCCAATTTTAGAGTATGATTTGATTGAGGATCTCAAAAATCTTAGAGCTAATATTTTTGTTTACGAATTATTGAAATTCTCTTTTCTTCTGCAAAAGATGCTGCAGAAAACAACAAAAACAACAATCCGAACAACAACAAAGTTGTTGAAAACAACCCCAAAACACCTCAAAAGGTCTCCGTCAAAACCACGCCAGAGTCTTCTGATAAAAGAGACCTTGTTGTAAAAAGTGTAACAAATGTAGATAAACTAGTTTCAGGGGCTGTGACTAAAAAACAACAAACTTCTGTTGTTAATACCCGCAGAAATGTCCCACCCTTTTTGTTGAATTCTGAAATTTTCAATAGGAATGTACATAACTGTATGGTATATTCAGGTGCATCATCAAATGTAATGCCTTGGTCTATCTGCCAAAAATTAATGTCGAAGTTCAACCTTCCAGCCTGAAAATTATTTAGCTCGATATAACTAGTGTGAAAGTTATAGGTGAATTAAAAAATGTGCTTATCAGATTATCATCTAATCCTAAAGTCCATCAAGTTATTGATATTATTTTCATTGATATCCCCGAAGTATATGGTTTGTTTTTAAGTAGATATTGGTCTGAACAACTACATGGCTATTTTGCAACAGATTGGTCTCACTTGTGGCTTCTCGAGAATGGAAATCCTAACAGAATCAAGGTAAATTGTGAGCGTTATCTCAATTTCACGGTAACCTATTTAAATGATCCTAATGAACCATTCACTGCTTCCGCCAATTCACCTGAAATACAAGGGATGGACACTTTTTTCGACAATTTCATGGCTGAAAATTCTACCATTACTGACCCGGAACAACAATCTAAAATTATGACATGCACACAGTCAACAACCTTCTCTTAGTGGTCACATGCACCTGACGAAAATCAAATCTGGTCTCTTTACTTCGATGGATCTAAATCTAAGGAAGTAGTTGGTGCAGGGTGTGTGCTCATTGACCCAACACGTAATAAAACTTTGATCGTATGCCGCTTAGAATTTGAATGCACAAACAATACGGCCGAATATGAGGCACTCCTGCAAGGTCTCAAAAAAGCACTAGATTTGAGGATCCAGAATTTGACTGTCTTTGGTGATTCAGAAATTATGGTTAGACAGGTAAAAAATTATATTCACTGTTTATCTCCACACCTGAAGAGATATCAGACTGAGGTATGGAATTTAATGAACAAATTTATGCGTTTAACATTAATTCTATTCCAAGATTGAATAATTTTGAGGCTAATTTGTTAGCTAATGTCACCACAAAACTTTTTCCTGCAGAAGGCCTATCTCTGAATTCATTTTCCGTCGAGTTGTTGTTCATACCATCCGTCCCAGACAAAATCACAAATTGGAGAGTCTTCGATGACGATCAATAGATCATCATCTTTCTGCATATGGAAGAGACTTTCCAAGGCGCAGTCATCGACGAAGGTACCCACGATGAAAACCTTCGCAATTTTACGATAATACTAGATCCAAGATCCCCGGAGTCTACATCGTATATGGTAAAATCTATCCCAAAATCAGTGGTTAGATTAGAAAAAATTTATGATCTTCACGATAAATTTAGAAAATCAGTGAATTGTAAAACGAATAGTTCTTCCTTAACACATGAAAAAGTAAATTTAGGCACTAAACATAACCCATAGTGCATCAATTTGGGGTTGGGATGTTCTGAGCAAGAAAATATAGCATTTATTAAGTTGTTTAAGGAATTTAAAGATGTCTTTTCTTGGACATACGATGACCTAAAGACATTTGATCCTAACATCATACAACACATTATTCCCATGAAACCCCAGACCCAACCTTTTCAACAGAAGTTAAGAAAGCTGCACCCAAAACTTGAACCAACAGTCAAGAAAGAATTAAACAAACTCTTGAATGCTAAAATAATCTTCCTAGTAAGACATACATTGTGGGTCTCTAATCTTGTCCCTGTAAGGAAGAAGAGTGGTGAAATCCGACTATGTGTCGATTTCTGAAATTTGAGTCGAGCGTTTGATAAAGACAACTACCTTGTTCCTCCCATGGAACAGATCCTTCAACAAGTATCTGGTTCTGAAAGATTATCGTTGTTGGATGGTTTTTTAGGGTATAGCCAAGTCCTTATGTCTCCTCTAGACCAGCTCAAAACCACTTTTCGTACTCCATGGGGTACCTATGCTTATAGGAAAATGCCCTTTGGGCTCATAAATGCTAGTGCCACTATTCAAAGAGCAATGGATATCATTTTCCATGGCTTAATCAATCAATCTGTAGTAGTTTATCTAGATGATGTCACTGTCTTCTCAAAGAATAAAGGAGATCATCTAGCTCATCTAAGATTTGTTCTACAACGATGTTGTAAGTACAATATTTCCTTAAATCCTAAAAAAATTGTCTTTGTAGTAGAACAAGGTAAGCTCCTCGGATTCATTGTATCAAATGAAGGGATGATTATTGAATCTGAAAGGACCCAAGTCATTTCAAAAATACCCCCTCCCTCTTCCAAAAATTCCATGCAATCGTTCTTAGGTCAGATAAAATTTGTTAGGAGGTTCGTCCCCATCTTTTTAGAAAGGGTCAGACCATTAAAAAATTTAATAAAAAAGGATGTATAGTACCATTGGGGAGATTTAGAAAGTCAGGCTTTTGACTCAATAAAAAAGGCTATAGTAGACGCTCCTTCTCTAATGAGCCTTGATTTTTCATGAGATTCACTCTCTACACGTTTTCCTCTGATCAGTCTTATGTTATTGTCCTAACCCAAAAGAATGTTGAAAACAACGAAGTCCCAATTTCCTTTATGAGCCCAGCCTTTAAGGGAGCATAACTTAATTACCCAACAGTGGATCAACAGGCTTATGCTGTTTTTAAAGAAGTAAAACACTTTCGATCTTACCTGTTGAAATCTAGGATGAAAATCATTGTCCCTTACCCTACTGTCAGAAATTTGTTAGTACAGAAAGAATTGGGTGAAAAAGGGCAAATTGGGTCACATCCTTACAAGAATATGACCTTGAAATCACTCCTGCTCAAATTGTGAGAGGCCAAGGTTTATGTAAATTGGTTGTTGATTCAGCTATAGGACAGCAGAATGAAACTAATATGTTAATTCAAGATCAACACAATCAAAATCAAATCTGATGTGCACAAAACCTTACTAGTCCTTGGTATGACGACATCAAGTTTTATCTTGTACACGGGTCAGCTCCCCGTCACCTTGATCCAAAAAAGAGGAGAGCATTGAGATTAAAATCTGCTTCTTTTCAGCTGGTAAATGGTATTTTGTTTCGCCAAAATTTCAATGGAATACTTACGAATTGTCTTGAAAAAGATGAAGCAGAAAAAGTCTTATTGGAATTACATGCAGGGGAAGATGGTGGGCATTTCGGTGGAGACACCACTGCCCACAAAGTATTAAGATCAGGTTATTAATGGCCTACTCTTTTCAAAGACACCCATACCTTATGCCACAAGTGTGTGATCTTTCAAAAGGCATCTGGGGGAGTAAAGAAGTCATCATCCCCGCTACAGCCAGTTTCGGTAGACTCCCCTTTTCAACAGTGGGGCCTTGATATTATAGGCCCAATCAATTCAGCATCCTCGCAGTAGCATAAATACATCATAACAACCACAGATTATTTCACCAGATAGTCTGAGGCTGCCCCATTAAAAGTGGTAAACACCAGCTAGGTAATATCTTTCCTAAATGAAAATATTATCACTCATTTCGGTATCCCTGAATGCCTAGTATTTGATAATGCTTCCTATTTTTTGTCTCTTGAAATGAGTGATTTCGTTTTAGAAAAAGGAATAAAATTAAAGTATTCTGCTAGCTATTACCCCTAAGGAAATGGTTTGGCTGAATCAACTAATAAAAACCTGATCAAGATCATTAAGAGAACGATCTCCGAAAATCATAAAAACTGGCATAACGCACTATTTAATGCAATCTGGGCTGATAGGATAACTCCTAAAACTGTTGTCAGTAATTCCCCTTTTTTCCTCATTTACGGAAGGGAAGCGATTCTTCCACCGCATGTCTTTCTTCCATCTCTACAGTTGTCACAGAAGGTGCAAGAAGAAAAATATCCTCCCTTGGAAAGTTGGATTAATGCTTTGTTGAAGTTAGACGAAGTAAGGGCTCAAGAAAAACGAAAATTGGATCAACATCAACTCATTGTTAAAAACTGGTTTGATTCTAATTCTTCCTCTGACAGAAATTTTGAGTTAGGCGATCTTGTCCTTAAGTGGGACAAACCTCATGAGGGGAAAAGAGAACATACTAAGTTTCAAAACCTATGGTTGGGACCATTTTTAATTTCTAAAAAACTAGGTCCCAATTCCTTTCACCTGTAGAATTTAGAGGGACAACCATACACCTTCCCGGTGAATGGCCAAGCTCTCAAAAAGTATTTTGCCTGACGACTCTCCCATACACCTTTTGTAAATATTTTTTGTTTTGGTTTCCTTGTTGTTTGTTTTTCTTTGTTGGTTTGTTTTTGTTTTCATTTGTGTTTATCAGTCTTTCTTTTTGAAACAAACATGCCTGCAACACAGGCTAGCTCAGACAAAGAAAACATAATACTTCCCCTTGAAAATAGATGCTAAAGGTTGTCAAAACATTAATTGTTGTATTTCTCTGAAATTGTAGCCTGATTAAAGATGACTTTTTGTTTGAAAGGCGTTTTCTCGGTTTCAATCTTCACTTGAAAGTATTCACGACCATCTTTAAAAATAGTTTTACGCTATCCCTGTTCTTTAAGAGAGAAACTCAACGATGTCTCCCTGTTCTTGAAAATTAGTTTTATCAATGAACTGTTTTTTAGATCTTGATGAAGGACAGCACAAAAATTTGTAAAGTCTGTGATATATCAAGGTGTGTTAAAAACATGAATTTTCAGCATCACCCCGCTCTATTGAATATCTTTAAAACTATATCAGAATGTGAATAAACTCTCAAAGAGTTGTGGGAAGTGTTTGTAAACCCGTCGGGACACTGAACAGGTCTGCTGGCAACAGGTAAATGCATGCATGATGCCAAGACAACTTCACCGGGGTACTGACTAGTCCTGCTAGCAGCCAAGCAATGTTAGGTAAAAGAAAATTCTCAGATATGAATTTTACTTTTGCCCTAAGCATCCTTATTTCTGATCCAAAATTTCTTGATAGGATACAGACGTTAGAGTGGGTTAATTGACATCCTTGTCGAGGCTATGAATGCCTGCTGGAAGTAGTGGCCCTGTCAACAGTATTGGAGACATTAACTTAAACATCATGGCTTTATTTTTTCAAGTTTGTCACCATTTTTCCTTTCTTTAAAAATAAAAGTTATCTGAAATTGGACTACGTCATGATTATTTAAGATGTTCAAATGACTTTTTAGTTGTTCCTTGATTTGAAGTTTTTCAGATTTCTCTAACCTGAACTCGTTCGTATTACAGAGATAACTGCTTCTCCCAGCATGCCGCCATTATTGGCAGCCCAATGATTTTCTTAATTTTTTATGTCAATTAAACGATCTATATAGCTGCCTAACTAGGGTCATGAATTTTCATCGCTCTTCATGAGTAGTTTCCAAAATGACAGTTGTAAGTTGTTGCTTTTCCCTATTGTCTATTCATGCTTTGTTTTCATGATTGAAAGCATGAAAACTTGTGACTGTGATTACCATTATGTTTTAAAATTTCATTGAAGGCAAATTATTCATATAGTTTATTATGGAGTTTTGATTCCTTGCCATGAAGATGTTACTCTCTTTGTTTTGATCCTTTCAATTCCAAGCATGCTTAAGAGATTGATGGTTTTATTAGCAAAGGACCCCCACGATTTGATTTTTTGTATGGTTTTGGTTTGATTCTTGGATATGCTTCTTTTACAAAACTTTTGATTTTTGACTTACCCAAACTTTGTGATCAAACCCATGATGCGTGCACTTATTTTCGATTTAATGCTTTGGTCCTAGATCGTACTGAATGCAAAGGTGGCATATGATTTGCAGACTTCCATCATTTCTAAGGATGGCCTTGGGCTTCACAAACCTTCTTCACATGTATTTCAATTAAACGTCCATCCCATCATATGAGTCTTTACACCATTCATTGTTGCAATCTCACGCGCATGGGTTATGGCTCTGGACTGTCTTTGCAAACCCTCTCTATGTGTTGTGTCTGTTTCGTAACCCTTTCATCCATCATGGCTCCTGTTGTGAGAGTTGAAGAAAACGGCCTTCAAACTCTTCTCTTATATGACGATGCTAGAGAAGATTTGGAGAGAAGTGGCTGGCTCGTTTTCGTTAAGAAGTTTCAGGGTTTCAATTTACAGGTTGCCCAAGAATTCACATTCTCCTTTGATGGTTGTAAAGTGAAAATTGGTTATGTGCAATTGGAGGTTACCGAGGAGTTCCTGAGTCAAGACATAGGGTTACCAGCAAGCGGTCAAAAGTGGTTTAAAAATGAGAAAGTGGAAGAAGTTCCTTGGACCCAGTTGTTTACATCTCGGAAAGTAACAAGTTGTGATAAAGGTATGCCCATTTCCTTCCTAAAAGCTCGGTGGCATGATTTGCTCGTTGTGGTAAAGCAATTTGTTTCCTGTGAGGGACATTTCAGGCTTGTATTTTTATGCCATTTGTGTCTACTTATGATTTTTATGGGTTTCCCTTTGAATATGTTGTATTACTTGTTGAGGAGTCTTTATAAAATGGGTAAAAGATATAAGAAACACCGATCAGAATCTAGCCTTTTTCATCACAGCCTAGTTAAAATCCTACTCATACATCATTTAGAGTCACAAAATGACAGTTGGAATTCATTTATAACCTGAAATGGGTATGGTAACCCTGATATGGGGGAGGTAGATAAACTCGTAGTTGAGGAAACCCTTGTCCACGTGATGGCATACCTCTCACCTCCCCAGACTTGTGCCTCTCCTCCTAACAGTGAACCCTTGATCGATCTAAAGGTCATTGAACAGGCCTATCAACATATTGCACATCCAAACGACTGTGTTAAAATGTAAAGAAACCTACAGGAAAGAGATCTAAGAGTAATATTGATATCAATTTCAAAAACAAAAGAGTTGGTAGGCTAATTTCTAGGAGACTTCGTAACAAGTCAAATTCTCATCCGAGTTCAATTAGTATGATCGAAGTCCATGAAAGATCAGAATCTGAAATTGAAAGGTTCCTCACTGCAGAAGACTTTTAGTCATTCAAGCCACACCTTGATCGGCCATGCGATTTTTTTGACAATTTACCTCCCTGTCTTAAAAATAATCCAAAGTTTCCTGGTGTCAAATTAATTAATGAATCCACTGTCAGTATGAAGTGTGCTCCGGTTCACAACCAAGCTTGTTCCCATGCAACCATTGCACAGTCAAATTGTGAAGTCTGTATATCATGGATCGATAGATATTATACTAATATCCCTATCCTACAGTCACGGGTTAAGGATTTAAAGGATCAGATTGATGTTTTAATGAGCGAAAACCAGAGACTCGAATCGATTATTCAAGGCAAAGAAAAGCGTATAAAGACAACAGGAAACGTAGTATTTAAATACGTGGAGGCTGCAACAACCATTGTGAATTCCAAGGTTGCTTGATATGATTTGATTTTATTAGTTGGAGGTATGATTCTTCTTTTTAAAATAGGATTATATGGTTAAAATTAGGTTGTTTTATTTGGATTTCATTTACTATAATAACTAGCTACAGAATCACAAGATTCTGTAGCCAGTTATGTTAATTCAAATTGTGTAAAATAGTGGTTGAAAATGTATCTAAATCTTCCTATTTTCCTTTTCTTTCAGGATATTCAGAAATCCATATCTGAGGCATCCTTGAGACCTTACAATCATGCATTTTGTATGAACAGAAATGAATTGTTATTAGTTTTGAGGATTTAGTAGAATCAGGGTGGTTGCATCCCCCTTTATTTTTGAAATAAATATTTGATCTCAGGAACATAAACAATGATCTTTCCTGAGGCCTTTATAAACCTATCATTTTTGTAAACAGAGGCATCTTGGCTTGGGGCTGAAGTATGGACAATTACACACAGACTTGAATGGAACAGAATGCATATTACAAATTTAGCTTTTGTGTATGATGTTTTAGTTTAAGTTTTGTTTATTTCGATGTGATAATAGATGGTGATAGCTTTTGCCTTCATGATTTATTATGAGTCAAGATAATTCACTTTTTTACATGTTGTCCATATGTCATGTTTCAGATACAATATAGGGTGATCATCGATTCAATTCAAAGTATGAAATTTATCTCTAATTTTCTGTTGAATGTTTAAATACAAGTTCTTACAAGAAGATTTATCTCACTGTAGTTACTTGTAAATCATAAGATCACTGTGACTGTCTCCATTATACGTTCTGTTATAAACACTCAGTTTCCAGCATATTGTTTCGCATTTATTCAGAGAAATCTTAAGATTCATTGTCGGTTTACTTCTCAGATAAGGTGGCTGGATATTCTCTATTGTACAAATGTTGGATGCATTAATAGGTCAGTCCGTTCTTTTATTTCATTTGCTTGCTTATTATAGAAGTTTTTATATATAGTATAATTTTCACTATCTATATCTTTCTGTTTAGTTAATTTGTTTAATCTTTGATTTTATAAATGCATACAAACAAGAAAACAACCAAAAACAAATAGTATTTTCGCTTTCTTTATTACTATCATCAAAAGGAACGTTTTACATTCAATTTTTATGAGTTCATATTAAAACTTGTGATTTATACATATTGTATATATGGTAAATAGAACTACTATATAAATATTATTTAGATAAATTGTATATATATCTAGATGTACATATTTATATTTTAGAGACTATTATTTAGTAATTTATTGCATTTCTTTTAGTTATTTTTCGCTTCCCTTAGGACTTTAGATTGGCGAACGGAGCCATTAAACCCATAAGAGTGGGTTAATCCAAACGGCTTGGGTTAATTAGACAACCCCGGACCAGATTCACTCTTCCAGTTGATGAGCGTCAATTTCGCCCGTCAACAAAATTTCAGGTCTTCCTTGTACCTGCAATCTTGGAAGGACATGTTGATGTGTTTGTTGTCCTGGATTTTGACTTTTCGTAGGGCGAGTTTCAGACTCACTCCATAATTATTTTTTAAGAAATTTGATATCTCTGCTAAGAATGAGTTTCTTTGAAATCGGATTATAGAGTATGTAGGCTTTGGATGTCTCATTGTAGCCAACAAAAATGCATTTATCACTTCGATCATCAAGTTTCTTCATCAATTCAGAAGGTATGTGAGTGAATGCAATGCATCCAAAGGTCCTAAGATGAGAAAAAATACATTTTTTCCCACTCCATGCATCTTGAGGGACCTTCATCTTGACACTAGTGGTTGGGGATCTATTTAGGAGACAAAATGAATATGCTACAACTTCAGCCCAAAATAAGTTTGACAAACATTTTTCTCTGAGAAGACTCCTTACCATGTTCATTATAGTTTGGTTTTTCCTCTCAGCCACTCCATTTTGTTGTGGAGTATACCTAGTTGTGGTTTGCATGATTATGCCTTGTGATTTGAAGAAATTTGCAAATTATTTTGAACTGTATGTTCCTCCTCCATCTTACCCAAGTACCTTTACATATTCCTCACTCTATTTTTCATCTTCAGCTTTGAACTCCCTGAACTTTGCAAGGGTTTCAGACTTGTGTTTGAGGAAATAGATCCATATTTTCCTGCTAAAATCCTCAATAAATGTTAGAAAATAAAATCTACCAACTATTAACTTTGTTTTCATTGGTCCACATAGGTCAGTGTGAACCAACTCTAAGTGTTGTTTGGCTTGAGTGGAGGGTTGTGGAAATCTTGTTCTTTTATGTTTTACAAGAATGCAAGGCCCACATGGGGTATTTTTTTCTTTGAAGATAGGTAGAACTTTGACCATGGAGTGCTTCTGCAGAAGGGTTAGACTTTGAAAGGATATATCTACAAATCTTGCATGCCAAATCATAGTTTCATTGGGGATGGATGCACTTTGTGCATAAGATTGGGTCAGAGTTGCAGTTCTAAGGGTCAGGGGAAACATTGTATTCCTAGTCATGTGGATTTAAGAAATCAATTTTATGCTAGGAGGTTTGTCATATATCCTACATGATGCTCCTTCAAAAATTACCTTATAGCCATGCCCAACAATTTTTCCTACACTTAACATATTATGTTTAAGATCTGGAATGTGATAGACATCATGTATGTCTTTATTTACATCTTATTTAGTGAGAATAGGTACAATTTATTTTCCCTGAACTTTCACTAAAGAGTCATCACCAAGTGTAATATCATATAAAATAGAAGAATCAATGCAAGAAAGTAAATATGTGTTTCCTGTCATGTGATTGTTGCATCCATTGTCCATCAACTAGAGGTCCTTGTGTTGTTCTTCAATTTTTTGACATGAGAGAAACATCCCATCAGAGGTGTCTCCTTCATGATTTGAGACATGTGCTCGTATTAAGTGTTGATCTACTTCCTTCTTCCTGCATTCAGATCCATAGTGCCCATACTTTTTGCAGTAATAACATTGTATGCTCTCTTTGTCATTGGATCTCCTCGCTCTACCTCTTTGAGGATAAAAATTTAGATTCTGATTTTGATGTGTTTGAGATTCATGTGAGTGGTGATTTCTTGGATTTCTCCATATTTCTTTTTGACCTATACCTTTGCCTCTGCCTCTCCCTTTGCTGAAGGAGAATTGATTCTTGAAGTAATTTTCTAGTAACTCATCTTCTAAATGTAGTTTGGTCTCATGTGACAACAAAGAACCCATTAGTTCATCTGCTGAAAAATTTGAGAGATCTTTGGATTCAAGGATGGTTGTAACAACCATCTAAAATTTATTTGGAAGACTTCTGAGGACTTTCTCAACAATCCTTTGATCAGGGATGGCTTCACCATTCAACCTGATATGGTTTACAATTCCCATATCTGTGGTCATAAATTGATCAACATTTTCAGACTCTGTCATTTTTAAGGTCTCAAAATGTGTCCTCAAGGTCTGCAGCTTGACTGTTTTGACCTTGGCATTTCCTTGCTAGATTGTTCTTAGGATGTCCCGGGCCTATTTTGAGGTAACAACACCTGTGACTTTTAAGAAAATCGAGTCATCCACTAAGTTCTGAATCGAGAACTTGTCCTTTTTCTCTCTTTTCCTCTGTTCTGCTTGAGTATTTCTCTGTTGATTGGCCATGGCATCCACATAGCCATGATCCACTAAATCCCAACACTCTTGTGCTTGTAAGAAGGATCTCATTCTGAGAGACTCAAATTCATAGTTCTTCCCAAGAAGAATTGGCCCTTATGTTGGTCCTAAATTGTTATAGGTGGCCATTTTTGTAAAAAAAATTTAGAACAGAAAAAAAAATTGTTAGTAATTTTTGTGCTCTTCCTCGGGGATAAAAAATTACCACTGATACCGCTTGATGCAAATAGACGGGTCCTCTTCCTCTCTCCAACACATAAAACCAGGTCCGTGAAGTCCTCTACGTGACTTCGAGCTCTAACTATCCGATCTTGCTAGAACTGACTATTCGAGCACAAGATCTTACAAAGTCACGAATCTGATCAGAGCTTTGAGCTAGAGTCTTTATCGACTATAACCCTTTAATGGAAATAATGAGCCATATGAGTTTACTTGAGAGACAAAGCTTATTTATTTTTAACGAAAATAAATTTTAATGTTAAGTCCTCATATGAACAAGGGATGAAAAGCAGACGCTCTAGGGTTTTGGGCTCCAAGCGTTTCAATGCGTCAACACCTCAATTCCTCTAAAGTCTCAACTGGAAAAGTCTCGAAAAAAAGAAAAGATTAACGGTCCTCGTTGATATGAGATAAACAACTCACAATTTCTCTAGGACTCTAGGATTCGAGAGTCCTGGTTGTTTCAACATGCAAATCCTTCGGAGTACCGAATCTCCAGACGTCCAGATCTAGTGCCACACGTCTAGTGAAATCAATGGTCCCTATCAACGCTGGGACTCCAGGCTTCAGAGCCTTCCACCACTCTAATCCATAATATACATGAAGTGTCGAAGTGGCGAACCATTCATAGAGGTACAGATCCAAGGACCCATAGAACTCGACAAACCAACGACTAAGATCCTTTCCGGAACTCCGGCCTTCCGGAGTTCTCGTCTGCTAACACGCGCAAACCTGTGGATTGTCGAATATCCAGAGTGACAAAATATATGGAGTGCTATACCTCCAGACTTTAGGATCTTCAGACACACATCGTCTTCCTGTCAACAAACAAGATTCATTCTGGGCTTCAGAATTTTGGGAGATTTGAA
>ML782633.1:600835-634705 GCA_009831015.1 Picea engelmannii | reverse complement strand
GACATTTTCATTTTGAATCATCTTGTACTTGAACATTTGAGTGGGGTAAAAGGAGGTTTCCCCCTCGAAGAGGCTTATTATCTAAAATTATCTCTTTTTCAAGGCGTTGAGTACTTTTTCTGAGGTTTTTCTATGCTATATTGGTATTTAGTTCTTAACAATTTTATAGAAATACGCATTACATAGTCAAACTCTGACTCTGTCTATAGCTTGACTGTGGTGAGGAAAAAAAAACATTGTTTACTAGGGATGATTTTAAGGATGGAAATTTATTTTAAAATCTAGAAACCTTGGCGAATATTGTTAATCCTTCATATGCTAACTATAAATGTTTGGCGATATTTTTGTAAAAATATTCAAATTTATAAGGATTTTATATAGTTTTTATAAAATTTTGGTGATTTTTAAGGTAAAATAATTTTATCCTATAGAATTTGGGCAAACAATTTTTAAATTAGCGAATCTCGCTTTTGGAAAAACCATGGAAAATTAGCCCATGAGAAAAATTTAGCCCCTAAAATCATCCATGTTGTTTAGGGCCCCAAAATGGCCTTGGAAGTACAAAAATATGTGTTGACATGAAAACATACAATATAAGCCAATTGGATTAGGTGGGAGGCCACCATTATCCACCTAGAAGATGTGTAGGGATTCATCCAGTACAGAATGTGTTGATTTAAAAATTGTCAAGAGGAGCCAGTTGGAATAGGTGGGTGGCCACCAAAATCCACTTGGATGACATACAAGGGCTTTTATTATCTCATGTATGGGTGCTTTTCTATAGGGTGTACTACACCTTCATTTTCAATGCATACTTTTTCCAAGCCCATTCATTGTCATTAATTAATTAATAGTCCAAAACCTTTGGTAATCTCTAGAGTGAAATCGTTTGGCTTGTGGGGTACCACCACAAGGCCACTTGAATCTAGAGGTACACAAAGTGCCATATGCAAGGAAAGAAAGGGACACCACACGAGTGTACACACCTTAACAAGTGGGGACATTTATATAATGTTATTTTTATTTTGCAGGTCTTTGATCTTTCAGGTCAAAATTTTCATTGCTCTCAAGACCAATTTAGGAGAGCATATGGAAGGTTTATATTTTAGAATTTTATATTTTTCCAACCATCATACCTCTAGGCCTTTATCCCCTTCTTCCAATGAAATGAGGTACATACCCTTCTTGGGTCACTAAATCCAAAGGTCCTAGAAGAGGGAAATGTGATGGGAATGTGATGAGAGAAAAGTGATAAGTATGGCCGAGAATGGTGCAATGACACCTCAAGAGAACCCTAGTTACTCCCCTTCCCAAAAATTTCTCCACTCACTAGGAAATCGATAACACTCACCAAGTTGAAACATGGTCAAACACATAATCAATTATTGGTTGCTGTGAGAATCCTTTGGCAACAAGTCTTTCTTTGTGTTCTTCAATCTGCCCCTTTTCATTTAGTTTAGTCTTGTAAACCCACTTGACACCAATACTTGTCTTATGTTTGGGGATATCAACAAGATCCCATGTCTTTTTCTTCTCAATTGAGTCAATCTCTTAGTTCATGGATAGAACCCAATGTATCTCTTTAGTTGCCTCTTTAAAATATGTAGGTTGACATGACACTAATGCAAAGAGATTGTGACGATTAATATCATCCAGTTGCTGATGGATTTCTCTCAAGCTTCAAGTTCATTGATTTTAAATTTCATAGGATGAATTTTAGCTCGAAGAAGAGATTTCCTGAGAACTTTCAAGTTGTCCTTGTACCTCCAATCTTGGAAAGTCATGCTAATGTGTTTGTTGTCCTGAATTTTTTGTTTGTTAGGGAAGTAGCAGCAATGGATTTTGACTGTCCATAGGGTGATTTTCAGACTCACTACAGAATTGGTTTTCAAGAAATTTGACATCTTTCCTGAGAGTGAGTTTCTTTGAAATCAGATTGTAGAGTCTGTAGGATTTGGATGTCTCAATGTAGGCAACAAAAATTCATTTCTCACTTCAATCATCAAGTTTCTTGCTCAATTTGAAAGGTATGTGAGTGAATGTAATGCATCCAAAGGTCCTAAGATGAGAAACATTTTGTTTTGTCCCACTCCATGCTTTTTGAGGGACCTTCATCTTGACAGTAGTGGTTGGGGATCTATTTAGGAGATAAATTGAACATGCTACAACTTCAACCCAAAATAAATTTGACAAGAATTTCTCTCTGAGAAGGCTCCTTGCCATGTTCATTATAGTCTATTTTTCCTCTCTGCTCCATTTTTCTTTGGAGTATACCTGTATGTGGTTTGCATGATTATGCCTTGTGATTTGCAAAAAGTTGAAAACTATTTTGAGATATATTCTCCTCCTCCATCTGAGATCAATACCTTTACATATTCCCACTATTTTTTTTAGCTTCAACCATGAACTCCTTGAACTTTTCAAAGGTTTCAGACTTTTGTTTGAGGAAATAGATCCATATTTTTCTACTAAAATCATCAATAAATGTTAGAAAATAAAAGCTACCACCTATTGAATTTTTATTCATTGGTCTACATAGGTCAGTGTGAACCAACTCTAAGTGTTGTTTGGCTTGAGTGGAGGAATCTGGAAATCTTGTTCTCTTATGTTTCCAAGAATGAAAGACTCACATGGGGGATTTTTCTGTTTGAATATAGGTAGACCTTTGACCATGGAGTTCTTCTGCAGAAGTTTTAGACTCTCAAAGGGTACATGTCCAAATATTGCATACCAAATTATAGTTTCATTGGGGGTGGATGCACTTTGTGCATAAGATTGGGTCAGATTTGCAGTTGTAAGGGTCAGGGGAAACATTCTATTCCTAGTCATGTGTATTTCAGAAATCAATTTTCTACTGGGAGGTTTGTCATATATCCTAGATGATGCTCCTTCAAAAATTTCCTTATAGCCATGTTCAACTAGTTGTCCGACTCTTAACAGATTATGTGTAAGATATGGAATATGATAGACATTGTGTATGTCTTTCTTTACATCTTGTTTAGTGAGATTAGGTACAATTCCTTTTCCTTGAACTTTGACTAAAGAGTCATCACCAAGTGTAATTTCATATTAAATAGAAGAATCAATTCAAGAAAGTATATCTTTGTTACCTGTCCTGTGATTGTTTCATCCACTGTCCAGCAACCAGAGGTCCTTGTGTTCTTCTTCAGTTTTGTGACATGAGAGAAACATCCCATCAGCGGTGTCTCCTTCACGATTTCATACATTTTCTCTTCCTGAGTGTTGATATGCTTTCTTCTTCATGCATTTAGATTCATAGTGCCCATACTTTTTTCATTACTAGCATTTTATGCTCACTTTTTCATTCGATCTCCTCCCTTTTACTCTTTGAGGATGGAAATTCAGATTCAGATTTTGATGTGTTTGAGCTTCATGTGATTGATGATTGCTTGGATTTCTCCCTCTTCCTTTGCCTCTCCCTCTACTGAAGGATAATTGAGTCTTGAAGGCATTGGCTATTGACTCATACCATCAATTCATCTGCAAAAAAAATTGACAGATCTTTGGATTCAAGGATGGTTGTAAAAACCATCTCAAATTTGTTTGGAAGACTACTGAGGAATTTCTCAACAATCCTTTGATCAGGTATGGCTTCACCATTCAACCTGATATGGTTTACAATTCCGATGACTCTGGTCATAAATTGATCAACATTTTCATATTCTCTCATTTTTAAAGTCTCAAAATGTGTCCTCAAGGTCTGCAGCTTGACTGTTTTGACCTTGTCATTTCCCTGGTAGGATGTTCTTAGGATGTCCCGGGCCTATTTTGAGGTAAAAACACTTGTATTTTTTAGAAAATCGAGTCATCCACTGAGTTTTGATTCCATAACTTGGCCTTATTCTCTATTTTTATATGTTATGCCTGAGTATTTATCTATTGATTGGTCATGGAAGCTAGATCCGTTGGATTTGGTTCCACATAGCCATGATCCAGTAGATCCCAACACTCCTATTCTTTTAATAAGGATCTCATTCTGAGAGACCAAAATTCATAGTTCTTCCCAAGAAGAATTGGCCCTTGTGTTGGTCCTAAATTGTTATAGGTGGCCATTTTTGTAAAAATAATTCAGAACATAAAAACAAATTGCTAGTAATTTGAGTGTTCTTCCTCAGGGATAAAAAAATTACCACTGATACATCTTGATGCAAATAGATGGGTCCTCTTTCTGTTTCCCACACATAAAAACAGGTCTGTGAAGTCCTCTACGTGACTTCGGGCTTAACTATCCGATCTTGTTGGATTTGACTATCCAAGCACAAGATCTTACGGAGTCACGAATATCATCAAAACTTTGAGCTAGATCCTTTATCGATTGTAACCCTTTAATGGAAAAAATGAGCCATCTGGGTTTACTCGAGAGCCGACACTTATTTATTTTTAACGAAAATAAATTTTAATGTTAATTCCTCATATGACTAAGGGCTAAAAACTAGGTTATCTAAGGTTTCGGGCTCCAGGAGTGTCAATACATCAACCCCTGAATTCCTTTGAAGTCTTGAACTGGTGAAGTCCCGAACAAAAGAAAATACCAACAGTCCTCGTTGATTCGAGATAAACGACATACAATTTCTTTGGGCCTCTGAGCTTCAAGAGTTATGGTTGTTTCAACATGAAAATCCAACGGAGTACCAAATCTATGGACCACTAGATCTAGAGCCATGCATCCACTGAAACCAATGGTCCCTATCCTCTATGGAACTCCAGGCTTCAGATCCTTCCACAGCTCTAATTCACAATACATGTGAAGTGCCGAAGTGGCGAACCATCCAGAGAGGTACAAATCCAATAGCCCTCAGACCTCAGTAAACCAACGACCAAGATCCTTTCCAGAACTCTAGCCTTTGGGAGTTCCCATATGCTAACACACACAAACCTCCATAGTGTCGAATCTCTAGAGTGCTATACCTACAGACTATAGGATCTACTGACATGCGTCCTCTATCTGTCGATGAACATTATTCGTTCCAAGACTCAGAACTTAGGGAGATTTGACTCCTCTGCAACCCTTGCACTAAATTCACCGAAGTACCTTTGTCCTCTCTTCATGCGACTGATAGCTATGACCTTGGCTTAATCCTTTGGGTGATAATCTCACCTCGTAAGATCGATGGTCGTGTTTAAATGGACCATGAAGATCGACGGCCACGAATGATTGTAGAGATTAAACTTGATCATGCTTTAATTTTCCTCCCGATCTCCACAATGCAAAGATTCTCATCCATTGTGGGGTTTATTTCCACCATGGATCTGTTTATCTAATGAGATCAACGATCCTATTGGATTTTGGATTCTGAACTTCAACACACCTTAACTTTCTCTTTGGTCCCTGCAATTTCTCTTTGTCGTTGATCTTCCTTCACTGAGATTTGACGGTCATGACTTAATTGATTATCTATTTACCCATTTCCTCACAATCAGACGGTTATCAACCACTGGTAGAGTGATTGCATGACTATTGTAGATTCTCCTCTGCTACTTCTACATTTTCCTCTTGAAGAAGGGATTTTACAAATTATTGAACACTTCGTCCTTTTAATATCCTTCTATAGGGCTGCCTTCACGCACTGTGAGGTCTCATGTGCTCTTTTTAGTGGAACTATCTCCAAGATTTGTGAAGATTCTTACCTCCTGCGCTCTGATACCATGAAAAAACAAGAAACTATGCAAGAAACAAGAAACTGAGTAGACAGATTGAGAACGAGAATGTGTAGAGAGAAATTGTATTAGATGATAGGATAAACTTATAAAACAGAAACAAAACAACCAAATGAAGAAGTCAGGAACAAATCCTAATGAATGGTACAACTGGCTAGAACAACTGGTAGTGAACAGTCATACATTCTTGAGGTTACAACTAACAAAAGGAACATAGTCGTACTCCAAATTTTCTATGCAATGACTCTTTATATGTTTTGGGGACATTTGTTGGAAATCTAGGAATAAATTGTTACATATGCAAATTTGAGTGATTATTTATGTATAATATGAGTACCCAAGCGGTTTTTCATCATGTTGAATCCATTTCTATATTCAAAAATGAATTTAACAACAATTATCTCGTGTAGATTTGTGTCGTCGGATTCCGACTAAAAACCTCATTTCATAAAACAATTAGACAACAAGAAGAAACATATCTTTGCATGAGAGAACTATGACCTAAAAAAGTGTAACTGCCACACAACCCATTTCACTAAAAGAAACTACCATTACAAATGTACTTGGAAATATATGTGGAGTACCTTCGTGGTGGAGGCTTCATTAACTCACCTTTAGGATTCATGTCAGGTTTGGGTTCAAAGGGCATGGTGTAGTGAAAAGGAATGGGTAAAGGATTGTTTGGAAGCCAACTCCATGAACCTTTACCGATATCGTAAATAATTACCTCTCCACTTGTGGAATAAAATATATTTGCAGAGATATTTTTCAGCCTTATGGCTATATCAAGAAATTTATTACAATAGTAAATCCAATCAAAAAAACTTACAAAGAGTCCACCCAAAATATGTGCTAGGATTAGTAAATTACCTTGACAAACTTTTAGCAAATTATGATGGTTGAAAACAAAATTATAAGTGAGGAAAGAGAGATTATGTTACAGCCCTAATGGTTGTATATTTTAATGAGATATAACTCTGATACGACTAGGCCAATCAATATGCCCTAGTGGCCTTAACAAACCTTTAGCATGCAAAAAAGTATCCAATTGAACCAAGATTAGTATCTCATTAAATCATGTTTACTGAGGAAAATAATTTATTTCACCAATGCAAAAAATCTGATTAGTTCATTTCTAATTGGGTGAATGGGGTATTTAAAACACAAGTTGGATCAACAATATCCCTAGGGGTGTAAATCCTCTTACTCCCTAGGGTATGCCAACAAACCTAAGGAAAATCTAGGAGGGTGTACACACTTGTACTTCTCCTAGCAACCCTTTTTCAAGAATGACTTATAATCTTACCAATAATATGAATCATTAATGGAGGGTATATCCAACATATACCTCCTAGGGACCCACCACAAATAACCAATAATAAGTAAGAAAGAACTAACACATGCATATTTTTCCTTACCAATCCCAAGAAAAGAGATATCAAACCCACCATGCAAATTACCATCCAAGAGAAAAAGAGTAAGCCTTCAATAGGTGTGAATCACCTCACTTCATCCATTCATCAAGAGATAATGCCAAAAACCATTTGCAAGAGAGAGAGATACCAAAAATTCACAAGTGTAGAAACAATGTTAGTCATAGAGTCTTCTCACAATGGAAGAGCTATGTTATAATGATTTGAGTTTGATCTATATTTATACAAAACGTTTTAGACATAGTTTGTCTACTTAGGTTAGGGTAAACAAAAAGCAAGTAGAAAACAAACCTCTACTTTTCCCATTTGCAAAAGTAATACTAAACAATTCATACTTTGCACATAAAATAAAACCCTAAATAAGACGTCATTGTTGTAATACTGAGAGGGAGGGAGTGAATCACTATGATAAATTTTATCACTTTTAAGAACAATATAAAATATTCAATAATCAGAGCATATAAACATTAACTTTATCTGTTACCATTCATCATTTTATCATCTATGTTTATTATATCAACAGTTCATAATAAAACAATCACATATACATAGTACACCAAGATTTATGTGGAAGCCTAATGCAACAGAAAACCAAGGAAGTCCTTTCTTATATGTCAGAAGAAATACATTCATAGGAAGCACCAACTTCCCAATTTTCCAACTCCAACCCCCTGATTCTTAGGCTCCAACCTAAAGGAAGCTCCAAATCCCTGATTTACTAGCTACAACTGGAAGAAGGCTACAACTGGAAGAAGGCTACAACCCCCTTTCCTTGTCCCATCCAACTGCCCTGAAATATGAGTGTAAACCAATATGTCACTACCACATCAACCTATCATTGTCCATGTCAGTGGATTGATATGCCTATTGTTGATACTAATATCTTTATTGTTGCTACTGATATTGATACTTCATCAAGATTGCAACCACACACAACTCATACCAAAATCCACAAAAGATTTCTTCAAATAAAGTTTTTATAACTCACTGAGAAATACCTATTCCTAATTTCTTCAAAATAACTCCCTAACACACTCAGGAAGACATACCTTTACCCTGAAGCTAAATTGATTTCTAGATCCCGGATTTTCTTGGATTTTTGCTCACACATCCGTGGCTGTGTGTACTGTTTGTTCACATGTATATGTTCTTTTCCTCACTACTGGCCACAGATGCTCACACTTTTCCTCATGAAACCCGAGGATATACTCAAGTAATTATTGTATGAATCCCCTTCTTCGTACTCTTGGCTACTGCAAACTCTTTACTTCACTAGACATCTGTGTCTTCGACTCACTGCGTCAAATCTCCAACCTATATTCTCAAAAGTGAATACACACAAGTGATTTTCAATTGACTCTTTTGTTTGTTTTAAAGAGAAATTTCTTAATGGCATGCAATTATCATGCAACTCATGATGGCATGCAACTCACATGCAACATGTTATCTTTTGTTTACTGCCACTTTACTTTGACATGCAAATTTGTTCAACAGTTAATCATCCAACATTTAAAATTTTGAAAAATATATTTTTGGATAATTAATCAATGACATGCAATAATTAACTATCCCTGCAATAATTAATTAATATTTTTTGACAATTAGTTAAACCTTGTTGCAACCACTTTTACTAGTTAAGCTTCTTGACAACCTTCTAGAGGATTCTAGAATATTCTTGAGGGTACTCCAACTTCACATAGCCATATATCCTCAACCATGAGGAACTACGTGGTGTACCATATATCACCGAAAATGACATGACACGTACTATCCATATATGATAGTCTTAATTGCAAGTATACTCGCCTTCATGCATTTATTCCTTGATCAACTATGGGTTCCATGACCAACCTATCATTGGATCCTCTCAAATGGATCATATACCAAGAACATGTCTTAACCATGTGTCCACCATCACCAACACATGTCTATACCAAGCATGTACTGAAACCACCATACCAACACAAGATATGTGCCTATACCATACCATGTACAAACCTATACCATGCATCAACAATGCGCATCAACCATGTACCTTGAAATTGTACAATGAATCGACCATGCACATCACCCATGTACATACACATGTACCACAATCTGTACCATAACAAGTGCATCAAGAATGCAGAAAACCTGTACAATATGATGCCATACACCATGTACCATAAGATATGCCAAACAAGTAATACCAATGGTGTACCTCAACCAAGTACCATCATCACCAAGAGATTTATCATATCGATGTGCTACCATACAACCAAGTGTATACCATAATAATGTTTCAATATCAATGGTAGGCCTCTAACATGACAACCAATTGTCCAATGATCTCTTCCAAATCTCTAGGGATTCCAGACTATTACACAACTAAATGTACACCTTGATAATGTGTCAATATCAATGGTATGCCTCTAACATGACAACCAACTATCCAACAATATCATCCACATCTCTGGGGCTTCCAGAATTCTCCAAGGGTTGACATTAGTCTCTAAGATCACTCTCCAAGGGTTGAAATCAATGACAACCAACTGTCCAACAATCTCTTCCTTTGGCATTGATGGCAACACCAACATTGATGGAAACACTTAGAGATGGAAACACCATGCTCATGCTCCCCTTGTGATCATCTCTCCTCATCAATGTTTCTATCTCTCCCACTTTGACATCAATGGAAAAGGGTATCTTCCTTAGGGATTCTCCACTTGTCTTCATGCCTCTATTCTTCTCCCCCCACTTTGACATCCTCAGAAAAATGGTAACTCTCTCTTTGGGTTTTCTCCCCCTGTTTGATATTTCTTGCAAATCAATGACATATATATAATAATTCAAAGTTTAATCATTCAAATATTTTATTATCAAAAACATCCAATTATCTCTGATTTAGTCTCTAAACAAATATGTCATGAACTCATTCTCTCATCTACTAATATATATCTATCCAATCCTTCCAAGTGTCTTACGAATCCATCCTTGTCCATGTGACCCATATTGTTCATGACTCTTCTACTCAACTATCCACAATGTAGACCCATCTGTCACTTCACTATTCTAAAGACTCCTACGAATCTATTGCAATTGATCATCACATACCTACATCTCAAATTGAAACAACTATGCCCATTGGTCTACTCAACTACAAATCAAACTCTAAAAAATTTCAATGAATATATTCCTACCTAAATATTTCCTCTATGAATCTCCACATAAAAAACATTTACCAATGATATTCCTTCTGTTTTCCAACTGATATTCTGCATACTTACATGGAGAGGTGTTTTGAAACTTGTTCCTTAACCAACCAATCTATCATAGGACATCATGTACCTCTTCCATAGAACTAATCTGAATCAAACATCTGTGACACCACTCTAAAACACTTCATGATGTCTAAAGGATGGATCTTTAAACTATAACAAGTATTGCATAGACTCCCCATGCTTAATATTCATATTATCTGTGAGTCTAAAAATCGGATGGCTTAGAAAAATGGAGGAATTTGCACTAATGTAGAGTAGTGTTCTTCTTTTTCGATGGATCCATCATCTTCCTAAATTGTGATACTTTCTTCCTAGATTCTAACATATTTCCTTCTGCATGTGGATTCATCATGATCTCATACTACTATGTAGCCTGAGAGTGTGATTTCTGGGACTTGATCTACCTTTACATGTTCTTCTTGTTTTTCATTTCTTATCCAAACCTTCCTGTATCTGACATCTTCCTTTTTTCTTGTAGATTTATCCTGGTCTTGTACTGCTATGGATTCTTACAATACGATCCATCAGACTTGTTCTTCTTTGACTTGTTTTTCTATACTTTCTTGTACTATTGCAAATCTAGCGATATTTGAGACCTATTCTTCATTCATATGCTCGTCTTGTCTTTCTTTTCTTTTCCAAACCTTCTTATTCCTATTATCAGTTTTTTCTTTCATGGATGGATCTATCACGTTGTTGCAATTTCAAGCTATGTGACCATAATTGTGGCTTTTGTAACGTTAAATATTGTGAGGAGCCACATAAGAATTACTTGTCTGAACATTTCTTCCACGTGCTTTGTAGTCTACAACATTATGTCCAAATTTATACCAATAAAAACAATAACCATAAAATACATTTTGATACATGGGAGTAGATGATCCTCTATGTGATGTATTCCTTCTAAATTCATGCCTTGGTTGATCACTATCAAAGTTGAATCTTCTTTATTGACTGAAAGTAGATGGTCTTCCTGAAAAGGTATCCTTCCTCTTGGACTCTTGCTGACCATCATTCCTTCCTTTATGTACTTCTATGTAACTCTTAACCTTTTCTTCATTCTTTCTTTCCAATAAACAATGACATTTCTCTTCAACTTTCTTTGTTGATGATGTGGATGCTTCTCACGTGATTTTAATTAATTTCTCACGTGATTTTAATTAATTTCTCATGTGATTTTAATTAATTTGCCACATGATTTTAACCTGATTTTAATCAGTGATATGTAACCACGTCACCTTCCATATGTCATGCTGTCACTACCACATGTATTTTCTAGGGAATGACACATGTTCAACTCTACTACTTCCATGTCACCCTTCAACTAGTTTGACTTTTTTTTACTATTTATGCAGAACTTCTGAATGCGATAACTTTTGCATATGATGTCATATTTACAATTCGTTTGTGTCGACGAAAAACTTGTGACGAGCACTTCACGATCTTGTCATTTTATTTAGCATTCGAAAACTTTGATTTTTGAGCCTTTATAGATCCATTTTGGATGATTGAAGGACCGACTCTGATACCAATTTTTGTAATACTAAGAGGGGGTGAATTAGTGTGAGCAACTTTATCACTTTTAACCATAATATAATATATTCAATAATCAAAGTATATAAACATTAACTTGATTAGTTACCATTCAACAATTTATCGTTTATGTTTAATATGTTAGCAATGCATAATAAAACAATCACAGATATAGAATACACAAATATTTATGTCGAAACCCAATGCAGAAGAAAACCATAGAATCCATTTATTATATGTCTGAAGAAATACATTCATATGAGGCATCAACTTCCCAATTTTCCAGCTCCAACTGGAAGGAAGCTCCAACCTGGAGGAATCTCCAACTCCTTGATTTACCAACTATAACTAGAATGAGACTAAAACCCCCTTTCCTTTCCCTATCCAACCACCCTGAAATATGAGAGTAAAGCAATTTGTCACTACCAAATCAACCTATCACCGTTTCTATCACTGGACTGATATACCTTTTTTTTCTACTGATATCTTTGTTGTTGCTTACTGACATTGATATCTCATCAAGACTACAACCACACACACCTCATACCAAAATCCACAAAATAGTTCTTCAAATCAAGTCCTTATAACTCACTGAGACATACATGTTCCTGATTTTTTCAGAATTACTCCCTACCACACTCAAGAAGAGATACATCTACTCTGAAGTTGAACTGAGTTCCAGATATGGGATCTTCTTGGATTTTTCCTCACAGGTTTGCAACTATGTGTATTGTCTGCTCGTGGGTATATGCACTTTTTCTCACTACAGGCCACGAATGTCTACGCTTTTCCTCCTGAAACCCAAGGGTATACTCAAGGAATTCCTATGTGAAACCCCTTCTCCGTACTCTTGGCTCCTACAAACTCCTTACTTCACTAGAATTCTTTGTTTTTGACTCACTGCCTGAGGTCTCCAACCTTTATTCTTAGAAGTGAATACATAGAAGTGATTTTCAATTGAATCTTCTATGTGTTTTAAAGGGAAATTTATTAATGACATGCCACTATAATGCAACTCATGATGGCATGAAACTCACATGCAGCATGTTATATTTTTTTTATTGCCACTTTACTTCGACTCACAACTTTGTTCAAGGGTCCATTTTCCAACATCTAAACTTTCAACAATTAATATTTTTCGATAATTAATTAATGACATGCAATAATTAATTATCCCCGGAATATTTAATTATCCCTGTAATAATTAATTAATATTTTTAGACAATTAATTAATCCCTGTTTCAACCACTTTGACTGGTCAAGCTTCTTAATGACCTTCTAGGGCCTTCTAGAATATTCTTGAGGGTCCTCCAACTTCATAGAATCATATCTCCTCAACTTTGTGGCACTAGATGGCATACCATATATCAATGGAAATGACATGACGCATATTATCCATCTATTATAGTCTTACCTGCAATTATATTGACCTTCATGTATTAATTTCTCGAGAAAATATGGGCTCCATGACCAACCTGTCATTGGATACTCTCACATTGATCATATAYGAAGCACACTTCTTAACCAGATGTCCATCATCACCAACACATGCATATACCAAGCATGTACTRAAATCAACATACCAACACAAGATATTTTCTCGTACCATACCATGTACAAACCTCTACCATGCATCAACCATGCACATCAATCATGTACCTTGAAATTGTACCATGCATAAACCATGCACATCAACCTGTACCATGATCTGTACCATAACAAGTGCATCAACCATGCACCAAACCTGTACGATATCATTCCATACACCATGTACAATAATATATCACAAACAAGTAATACCAATGGTGTACCTCAACCAAGTACCMTTATCACCATGATATGTATCATATCCATGTGCTACCATACAACCAAGTGTATTCCTTAAAAATGTGTCAATATCAATGGTAAACCTCTAACACGACAACCATTTGTCCAATAATCGCGTCCACATCTCTAGGGATTCTAGACTTCTCCAAGGGTGACATCAATATCTAATATCACTCTTCAAGGGCTGACATCAATCTCTAATATCACTCTTCAAGGGCTGACATCATTGGAAAGTAACTATCAAAACCAACTGTCCAATAGTCACCCCTCTATGGGGATGTTTTGACACTTTTCCAAGTATTTGGAGAAGAAAGTGGAGATCGTTGGAGCTTCTTGAGCCTCCTCTTCATGTGCCAAGGTCTCTCCATGCCTCCTCTAGTCAAATCATTCCAAATTTCAATGAGAAACAACTCCATCACCACCAAACCCTAGCCCTAGGTGACATCAAGCCTCCAAAAGTGACATTTTTCCTCTCCCAGGAAAGACGTTTGGGTAATAGGGGCTAGGTAAGGTCATCCATGTTGTATTCTAGACCTCTAAAGGGACGTCTTCATCACCTGGTATGAGGGCCCTAAGAATCCAACATGTGGGCTTCTGGCCCCATGGAAGCCCAATCTAGGCTTGTTCTCCCAAAAATGGCCAGCAAGAAAGGTCCTACAAAACAGCTGGGTATTCCCTTCAAAGATCTCAAGTCAAAATATCATGGAAAGTGAAAACCACATCTAATAAACAAGGCACCTAAGAATGTGGATCAAAACTACTTCATCAAATTAAACAAATGCTCCAAGACCCTATACAATTGATCAAGTTTAGGTATGGAAGGGGTGTCATAAAATTCCTATTGGTTAGACCAAAACCCTCATGTAGGGGATGCCCCTTCAAGGTCATGTAGTAGATGATGAGGTGGATACCGGTTTAGACTTCATAGGTCAATGAGTTTCATGGCATACTGATCTGGATTTAGGAGCGTAATGAACTGATTAACAGACTTAATACAATAAACGCATAGATATGAAGAACAACACAGATATCCAGTAAAAAATATGTTTTATTGAATAAATTAAATAGGATGAAACCGTAAAACTACAGAACTGAAAAACTTGCTCGAATGGTAGTAGCTATCTCTGAGAAGATATGTGGCTACTACGCGCATCCATCTGAGCATAATCATTAAAATGAGGTGCTATAGGAATTTTTAACATTACTCATGAATTCCAAAATCCTATACATCCAAAAACCTAACCCTAGGATATGAAACGCCAAAATTTATCTGGGCCCCTATGGGTAAGTTGGTACCTCAACTTCTCAGGGTCGTAACTTTTGCATACGACCTCTATTTTAGGTGCATGATATCCCATTGGAAAGGTATTTTCAAGAACTATGCATTACTCCATCAAACTCCGAGTGAGTCTATAGTTTGACTATGGAGAGAAAAAAAATATTGTTTAGGGCCCCAAAACGACCCTGGAAGTACAAAAAGATGTGCTTACATGAAAACATATAAAATAATCTAGTTGGATTAGGTGGGAGGCCACCAATATCCACCTGGAATATGTGTAGGGATTCAACTAGCGAGAGAAGTGTATAACCCACAATTACAAAGAGGTGCAAAAGAACGTGTTGAACTAAATGTTGGATCATGTTGTCATTTGTGTCAAAGGAACACTATATTGTCATAGTATATTAATGTAGTATGTATTGTCATTGTTGTAAATGAATTGATGTCAAGTGAAGTCATTGAAAAATGATGCATAGATGAAGATGGATCAATGTGTTTTCATTGATATATGATGCATAGATGATGTCATGCATATATGAATATGGATCGATGTGTTGTCATTAATATATGATGCATAGATGGATTGATTCATTAATGTATTGATCATTGGGTCATGCGGTCATTCATAGAATCAATGAGAAAGGGACTTGATGTCATATTGATGTATTTTCATGGTTTATTCCAGTTGCATTGATGTAAAGATGAGTCATCATTGTCTTTTCATGGTGGATAGGAAGTAAAAATGGATGAAATCCAAAGTGGTCCCCTTATAGTTAAAGCCCTCATGGGAAGACACTTTGTGGTTGAGTTATCTTATAAGAATGGTTAGAGAACGCATGATTAATTGTGGTATAATGAAATAAAGATTAATGAATTTGTCAATGAAAATATCATAGATGGATAGTTCTTGTCATGCCATTTCTGATGGTATGTGCAACGTTACATAACTCCTCACGGTTTGAGAGTTATGGACTTGTGAAGTTGGAGGACCCTTATGTGTTGGCTAGAAGCCCCAAAAGGTCAAGGAAGTCAAAGTAATTACAAAGAAGAAATTATTTAAATAGTAAAGTGAAGTGATGAAGTCAAAAAGGATTATTCAAATAATAAATTTAGTGGAGAACTATATAATTATGGAAAGTGGTTATAAGTGAGTTAACCCTAAAATAAGGAAACTGGGTCAAGTGGACAAGTGGCCACGTGAACAAAGTGGCTAAGTGGAAAAAGTTTGACAAAGGTGGCTATGTGGACAAAGTGGTTATGTGGATAAAGTGGATATGTGGACAAGGTGGCCTAGTGGATGCTGCGAAGGAAGCTACTTGGAGAGTATGAATAATAGGTAAGGGTCTCTTGTAAAAATATCTCTCTTGAGCATATATTGAATATCTATTATGAGTAAGAGTTTGATTGCAAGTTCTCATGGACGAATCAAATTTTCTGTAAGTCTGAGATCTTGACGGAGAAAGTTTCAGAAGTTCATAAACCCTAGTTTTTGAAGGAGCACACAGGCTGTAGTGAGGTAGATCGCATACACATGTAGGCTGAAGGAGGTCAAAGTGCATACAATTGGAGAAAGTCATGGAGATTTGAGTGTGAGATGGTCCCAGGTTCTTGAAGTCTAAAGAAAGTTCCATATCTTCATTCTATGGGCTCATATTTGCCATGTAAGTTCTGGTATGGTTACATGATTGTTTTGATGGACACTCTTTCTTATGGTATGGTGAATTCTTAAGGCATTCTTGGTATGGATGTTGTGATATGGTTATGTTGGTTGATTGATTGAGTGAGAAACACTCGTATGTTTCAGTGATGATATGGGTGCCATAGTATACTGGTTACTTATACATGATTGAGTAACATTCATATTGTATGGTTGAGGAGCATGAGTAAGTTTTTGGAGAGAATAGATGTGTTGTGATTGGTTATGGTACAAATTGGACAGTTAAAGGTAGAAGTGAATGTGACTAAAGGCTGCAAAGGATCTTATTTTTTCAAGGAGAGAAAACCCTAGTTGTTCAGGAAGAATACGCAGGCTGCAGTACAGATAGGCCACGCACATACATGAGTTGTACTATTGGTAGGGCGTGTACATATGCGTGTTGCACTACTAACAGGTCGCATACCTGTTGACAAATTGGTAACTATTGAGGATTGAATCCTCTTCTCAGTTGGTGTTGAGTTGTGTAAGATGATTCTTTCATTGTAGAGCTGGTTCTCTTGTGGAGTTGTTACTCTATTCATTTGTTGCTAATAAAACCCAAGGATTGTAGTCCATAATAAAAATAAAATTGTACATACATCTTGTGTTCTTTGTGTTCCTTGTGGTGATGGCATATTGATGATCTCTGTTGCTTATACATGTTTATATGCAACTGGTTATAAAGTGACAGTAATAAGTGTTGAGTAAATTGTGATTTCTAACTAAGGAGTTTTGTGAAAGGGAAGTGAAAAAGAGCGCTACACTAATTCACCCCCCCCTCTCAGTGTGAATGGTGTGTCCAACAATTGGTATCAGAGTCGGTACTCACTATAAGCCTTAACAAGCTTGGAGGAGATCCATGGACACACAAATGGATGATGAAGTTCCAATCCTTGATGAGATCAATTATTCAGCATGGAGAATAGAAGTGAAAGTGTATTTGAAGGAAAAAGGAGCAGGTTTTTGGAAAGCAGTTATTGGTGGATCAGTTCCCTTGAATAATAAGTCAAAGTTTGCATCTCAAAAGGAAGAAAAGAAGAATGATGAATTGGATCTCAAGACCATCTTCAATGGACTATCAAGTTCTATCAAAGAAAGCATGGGACAATGCACTTCTACCAAGGATCTATGGATAAAGATAGAGAAGACATACCAAAGAAAAAAGGAAGACACTAAAGACAAGTCCATCAAGAACAATGAAAGTAAAGAATCTCGAAAATCCTATAATTGAAATAATTGTAAATGTGATGAAGTTTCATGTTTCTCTCCAAGGGAACAAGATCTAGAAATACTTTGTGTAGAATCAGATGACAGTTATCACATGGAAGAAGTAGAAAAAGAAATTTCAAATCTTAAAAAGAATGTTGATTGGGGTCTATATCAATACAACTATGACCATAGTTAAGTATACTATAGCTATCTTTCTGAGAACACTAAAAGGTTTCTTGAAAAGAATCAAAAGATTATTTTGAAACTAATGGAAATGCTCAAAGAACAAGAATAAAGTAAAATGACTCAATTAGAAGAAAAGGAAGAAGAGATCAAAAGACTAAAGAATGAAATAGAAGAAAAGAAAAAGGAAGATGATGAGATTAGAAAAAGTCTTGAAGTTAATATCCATCTCAAGACCCAAATTGAAGAAGCCAAAAGGGTATATGAACTATTAAAAAATCAAGTAGATGAAAAGGAAGAGTCATGTCATAAGTTGGAAGCTGAAGTTGTTGATGTTATAAATAATGTAGAGAAGTCAAAATAATTATTGAATAGCTCAACAATATTTAATGAAATCTTGGATAGTCAAATATCACCAAATGATAAATCAGGTCTTGGATACAACAAAGAAGCTACACATGTTGAAGCAAACACCTCAAAGAAGCTTGAGGTAAGTCCCTCATTCTCAAAAGATGTAAATAATGTTGCAAGTCAACCATCTGCACAAGGGAAGGAGACTTTCAAAATAAAAAATAAAGGAAGACATTAAGAAGCCATGTTTACACCTCAAAGAAAATTCATAAGAGAGACACCTTCAAGATGGACACCAAAGCAAAGGTATGGAAATATTTTTCTTGGTCACTGTTACTCATGTAATGAATATGGTCACAAATCTTTGGAATGAAGATATTATGCAAGGAGAGATAATGAAAGATTTCATAATAGCCTAAGGTGTTGGAGATGTAATCAAGTAGGACACATTGTTGCTCATTGTCACACCACGAGATGCTACAACTATAGTGGATTTGGAAAAAAATCCCAGGATTGTTGGAACACAAGAATAAAATCCATGAGGAGAATTTCATATAGTATGAATAGAAGAACACATGAGGCTAGAATAAAAGGAAATGTTCCAAAAATGGAAGATCAGAGCTCAAGTTATGAGAAGCTAGGACACCTTCATAAGTGGGTGAAGAAGATTAAACAATCAAAACAAAATGGAAACCCTAGGGAAATATCAAGCATGAATTCTTGTGAAGAATACGTGGGTTACATTGGTAATAGTTGCATACATACGTGAGATGACCTATAAATAGGTCACGTACATATGCAAGATTTCGGTATAGCAGGTTGCGTACATGTGGTAAAAGCATTGGAAAGTAGGCTATGCAAATACATTGCAACTTGGTGTGATGGTATAACTCTTTGTTGCAGGGTCTAACATGGTTTGTTGCAGTTTTTCATGATTACATGTTGGCATACATAATTGATGTATGTATAGTGATGACATATGGTTGAGTGTTGAAAGTCTATCCTTGATGCATTATACTAACTCTAGAGTATGGACTGAGGCCTTTTCTATTGAGGAACAATGTTGGTTGTGACAGTGAAGTTATGGAACTTTGGTTATGAGATATATCATGATGATGATAGCTAGATATGTCATTGATCTATTGAGGCACACTTCTTTTACATGTATCTTTGGATGCCTAGTATTTTCTGTAGTGAATTGAGGTTCAAACAGATTTGTTAGGGTAGATGGCTAGTACATATTTGAGTTCCATTGATATAGCTTGTGATGTATTGTTATAGTCATATTTGTTTGATATCTTGGTGCATGCATTTGGCATGTGGTTGAGTTGCATATTAGGACATGTAGTTGATGAGTTGATGAGGTGGTTATCATTGATGATTCATAGCTTGATCTTTAGTTGATGCATGATTGGTATACTTTTGGTACGTTGTTAGAGGCACCTGCTAGAAGTATGTTTGGCACTTGGTTTATGGTTGATATGGAATACATGTATGAGATCACATCTTGATTGTAGTTCATCTTGTTGATGTTTGGTGCATGGTTGATGCACTTTCTTGGTAAATGTGGTGATACATGTTTAGTTCAATGTTGATGCACTCATAGATGGTATATGTTTTTGGGTGATAGTACTTGGTTAAAGTACATCATTGGTATTTCTTGTTTAGCATATACTTTGGTACATGATGTATGGGATGAAATAGTTGAGACACTTGATTGATTGAGATACATGGTTGTGGCACTTGGTTCATGGTAGAGGCATATCATGAGTTATATGATACTTGGTTGAGGCACATGGTTGGCATGTTGGTAGAGGTAATGGTTGATACATAGTTGGAAAATGTTCTTGACATATGGTTGATACACTTCATTGATGATATCTTAGGGCATATTGTATGGTATTGATGTACATGTTGATGTACATGGGTGTTGTGCACATTTGGCACACAATATGGAACAAGATGTACATGGTTGATGTTTTGTTCATGATTTGTTATTCATTGTTGACATATATTTTGGTTCATGATGTATGGTATGGAACAAGTTTGATGCATGGACAAGTCCAAGGATCATCATAGGAAGAACAGATCATTCTTGAGTAGTTGATCTTTGTTTCGGTTGAGAAGTAGCATTTGCAACAGAAGATTATTGCAGTGGTAGCATATTGTTCATATTGCAGAGAAGATAGGGGGAGACATACCCATAGGGGGAGTCATTCTTCTTCCCATGAATCCAGGAGGAGAGATTTATCAGATGCAAAGGTAAACACTTGGAGAAAGAGCACAAAAGAATGGTTCCAAGGGGAGTGATGGTCACAGGGGGAGCATGAGTGATATATCTTCAGAATTACATCAAAGTGATATCCCTTGCTCAAAAGGGGAGAGATTATTCAGAGAAATATCAAGGCATCCATGCAAGGGGAGCATCCCCGAGGAGATTTCAGTCATGGGTAGCATCCCCAAGAAGAGAACTACCCTTTTCCATTGATGTCAAAAGGGGAGAGATAGTCACATTGATGTGATTAACATGACTATTGATGAAGATCAATGCCATGCCTACATGTTTCCATCAATGATTGTGTTGACATCAGTGTTGATATTACCATCAATGCCAAAGGGGGAGATTGTTGGATTATGTTGTCATTGATGTCAAATGAGTGATTTCAAAGTATTGATTGCAAACGAACAATGTATTTTCATAGTATATTGATGTAGTATGTATTCTCATTGTTGTAAATGAATTGATGTCAAGTGAAGTCATTGATAAATGATACAGAGATGATATCATGCATAAATGAAGATGGATCAATGTGTTTTCATTGATATATGATGGATATATGATGTCATGAATAGATGAATATGTATCGATGTATCAATGTGTAGTCATTAATATATGATGCATAGATGGATTGATGCATTAATGTATTGATCGTTGGATCATGTGGTCATGCATAGAATCAATGACAAAGAAACAATGTCATAGTGATGTATTGTCATGGGTTATTCAAGTTGGATTGATGTAAATATGACTGATCATTGTCTTGTCATGGTTGATAGGAATTACACATGGATGAACTCCAAAGTGGTCCCCTTATAGTGAAATCCCTCACAGGAAGACACTTTGCAGTTGAGTTATCCTAGAAGTATGGTTAGAGAACCCATGCTTAATTGTGGTATAATGAGATAAAGATCAATGAATTTGTCAATGAAACTATCCTACATGGATAATGCTTGTCATTCCATTTCTGGTGGTATGTGGAATGTAACATAACTCCTCATGGTTTGAGAATTATGGTGTTGTGAATTTGGAGGACCCTCATGTGTTGGCTAGAAGCCCCAAAAGGTCAAAGAAGTCAAAGTATTTACAAAGAAGAAATTATTTAAATAATAAAGTGAAGTGATTAAGTAAAAAAGGATTATTTAAATAATAAAGTTAATGGAGAAATTTCTAATTATGGAAAGTGGTTATAAGCGATTTAACCCTAAAAAAAGGAAAGTGGGTTAAGTGGACAAGTGGCCATGTGAACAAACTGGCTAAGTGGAAAAATTTGGATAAGGGTGGCTATGTCGAAAAAGTGGTTATGTGGATAAAGTGGATATGTGGACAAAGTGGCCTAGTGGATGCTTCTAAGGAAGCTACTTGGAGAGTATAAATAAGAGGCAAGTGTCTCTTCTAAAAATATCTCTCTTGAGAATATATTGAAGATCTATTCTGAGTAAGAGTGTATTGCAAGTTCTCATGGACACATCAAAGTTTCCATAAGTTTGATATCTTGATGGTGAAAGTTTCAGAAGTTCAAAAATCCTAGTTTATGAAGGAGCACACGGACTACAGTGAGCTAGAGAATGTACATACATGGGCTACAGTGAGGCAGAGCATGTACACATGTAGGATGAAGGAGGTTAGAGTGTGTATAGTTGGATAAAGTCATGGAGACTTGAGTGTGAGCTGGTGCTAGGTTCCTCAAGTCTGAAGCAAGTTCCATATCTACATTCTATGGGATCATATTTTCCATAGAAGTTCTGGTATGGTTACATGATTGTTTTGGTGGATACTCTTGCTTATGGTATGGTGAATGCTTAAGGAATTATTCGTATGGTTGTTATGATATGGTTATGTTGGTTGATTGACTGAGTGAGCAACACTCTTATGTTTCAATACTGATATGGGTGCCATAATATACTGGTTACTTATACATGATTGAGTAACATTCATATTCTATGGTTGAGGAACATGAGTAAGTTGTTGGAGAACATAGATGTGTTGTGATTGGTTATGGTAAATATTGGACAGTGAAAGGCATAAGTGAATGTGACTGAAGGTTGCAGAGAATATGAGTTTTTCAAGGAGAGAAAACCCTAGTTGTTCAGGAGGAATATGCAGGTTGCAGTACAGATAGGTCACGTACATACGTGGGTTGTAATACTGGTAGGGAACGTACATATGCATGTTTCACTACTAACATATCACATACCTGTTGACAGATTGGTGTCTGTTGAGGATTGAATCCTCTTCTCAGTTGTTGCTAACTTGTGTAAGTTGAGTCTTGCATTGTAGAGCTGGTGTTGTTGTGGAGTTTTTACTCTATTCAGTTGTTCCTAATAAAACCCAAGGATTGTAGTCCATGTTGTAACCCTAAATTCCTCTACACATGCATAAATGGCCTTGGCCCTCTTACTTTCATTTTTTTCCAAAGCATTGTTGACTATCTCTTCTTAAAAAACAATTTTTTAGAAGATGTACGCAACCTGCACCATTAATTCTCATGTACATACGCTTGTTGTACCACTACAACTTGCTGACATGTGCATGATGCACGATTACAACCCGTGTATACTTGCAAAAGTTTCAAAAAATAAAGCGTTTCAAGGAATTCTTTGAAATTCACGGGCTATTGGCAATTTCCCAACTAAACCACCTTCTATAGCCCATCACCCAACCAAATAACCATCCTTTTTCCATATAAAAGGAGGTGTTGGGGTCTCATTTCACATCTAAGCATAAGAAAAATGAAACTATGACTGATTTCACTTCCCCTCCTTGCCCAATATATTGTTGACTTTTGTGAGAAATTTCCTCAGCATTCCCTCATTAGCCCCTTCTTCCTCCATTTAATCCATTCACTTCCCTAGAAGAGATAAGAAGGTTGAGAGTAGAAGTTCATACAAGGTGCACTTGGAGCTTGGTGAAGAGGAGCCCAGACCAGGTTTGCGGAATGGTGACCGACTTAGATTGTAAAAATATAATTTTTGTGTTATTAATAAAAGAATTGCATTTTCTTGTCCCAAATGATGGTGGTTTGAATACTTTTATTGGTTTATGCTTGACATTGTAACATCTAACCCTAACTTATATATGGAATAACATGCTTGTAGTTTTTTGTTTGTCAATCTTTAGATGCAGGTTATCCCTGGGGGGAGGTGTGAAGTCAGTGGAACTTTCAAGTGCGAGGAGGTCATCACCAGATGTGGGATTAGAGGTATAGTTAACCGATCTCTTTTTTCGTTGATTTATTTATATTAGTTTTTGTATTTTTGGGGTAGTATAGAGAATTAATTAAATTTTAGATGGTTAATCGATATAGCTACATTATGAACCCTGGTGTAGTTAAAGGGGGTTTATTTCCCACTAGCAGAACTGGAGACCATATTGGGGAAGCCTCTAGGGTTTTTTAGGGGATTTTGGGTTGTGTGATTGGCTTGTTTTCCTTTCAAGTTTCTATCGAGTTTTCTGAGTCTATCAAGGGATTATGGTCACCTTCAGGTGCAATACTATTTGTCCCTTCCCTGTAATTATATTTTATCGTTTCCTTTTCCCTGTATTGAGTTAGCCTACGTACATACACACTCTGCTTAGTAAACAACTCGTGTACATACGCAGTCTGCTGACACAAAAACCTGCGTCTCTATTCTAAGAAATATTTTTAAAAAGAGGGAATTTGCCTCTTTCCTGATTGAAGTTCACACTTATTAGGGTTTTATTGAATCATTCTAGAGTCTCTTTTTTACATCCATAGCTTGGGTTAGAGTTCAGTTTACTTGTCTTCTTGATTTTCTTGTGTTTACATTTAAAAGGGTTTTAAGCAAGATTTTGAATTATAGGTCTTCCTTCTTGGTTTCTTAAGTGATTCCTTGCGATCCATAGTGGGATAAAAATATATTTCAGTCTTGTTCTAGTATTCTTTTTACCCCTTTTACTTTCTTTGAAAAGAAAGAAAAAAAAATTATTTCGGTTTTTCTCTTTAAGGCAATTTAAAAAAATAAAAATTATTTTTAGTTTGGTAAAGTAGTTAGAGTTGGTTATTTGCTAAAAAGGAAAAATAGCCTGTATTTTAAGTTCTTTATTGATTTATTGAAACATAAGTAGCTTGTATTCAAGTGAAAATGCGTTTTAGGTTTTCTTTTCAAGATCTTGAAAAAGTTAGTTACAAAGAAGTTAGTTGTAAAACTTTGCTTTTGGATTAGAAGTAATTTTGATTTCAAGTTTCATATTTTTATCCTCTTTTCCGTCTCTTATAACATCACTAGTTTCACCACCATATCCCTTGGGTAAATAAAGTCAGTAAAAAGAACACATAATATAAAATAAACTAGACTTTTTATGTTTGTAGGGTCAACTAACTAGTTTAGGGTTAGGGCCTTGAATTAGGTTGGAAAGGAAACTATTCAAGGTCGTTAAACAAACATTGGAGTCAGAGTTAGGGAGTGTTAAAGTATAGTGTCTTAAAATTTATTTGGGACCCCCCTCTAACACAAGGGATAAACATGAGTTTGCATGAGGAAAGGAAATAGATATAACCCCTCCAAAGATGGACCAAACGTAGTGGGGAACACATATTGAGGATTTTTCGTGGGAGTACTACCGACTTCATTTGCCTATCTAGCTTCATGGACCTTGAATCCATTTTAGATCCTCTGTTGTCTTCCATACCACTTTATTTTGATACCCTCAATAGATTTCATACTTGTTATCCTGCTCATTGCGATCTGCCCGACTATCGACTGTACCCGTATGGTCACTGACTAGGAGCTGGAAACTTAGTTTCCCATATTCTAGGGACTTACAAGGGTGACTATGCGGGTATACCACGGTACCTAGGGAAGACGTTGCATCACACTTCACAGAGTATACCCAGAGGGTTCTGCCATGTTCGAGTTGCACTTGCATCGGTTAGTTTCTCTAGTGTTGGTTGGCATAACTGTTCTTCCTACTAAATAGTTGATTGCTTGATTTGTCTTATAGGAATTTTTCTAGTGTGTGCTTGGTATTTAAACGCTAGTTAAGTCTTACTGTGTCAATTGATATTTGAACAAAGTGGAAGATCAAGAGCTCCACTGGTCACGAAGGTTTCAGGGCATGAAATTGGTTGCATTCGAGATGCCTTCGCCACTGTTATGGTGAAGACTTGACCGACAAGGGACATTTGAAGTGACTGGGTCATAGAAAACTATGCCCAAGCCTACTCCGCGAGGAGACTATTCGAATCCGGAGGAACCTACTATTTATGACCTTGGGGTGTAATCTCTCGGGCCAACGAACCCTCCGATTATTGACTTGTCAACACTGATCTTAGTACAAGTTGTCCTTCATGAAGTGACACCTTCCATGAACCAGTTAGTCTTACAAGAAACCATGGAAGGAAATGCTACTACTTCTTCCGGGAATCCTCATACTCCCATTTCGGCTACTACCACAGGGGGTATTCTACCTCCTAACCCACCTTCACCAGTCTAGACCATAGTGGTATTGAATCCCTCTACTCGAGCACTGGTCTGATACCGTCATTGGCAAGGACCACTACTCCATTTACGCAGAGTGTGACAGGCCCTCCATTCTCAAATGGGATGCTCAACTTTCGATTCGAACTCAGTCCTTACCTACTCCACCGTACAGACCATGGGTCTGGGGGAACATAGCTCAAATTATCCTTTGCAAGGGTCTACTGGGGGAACTTCAGTCCCCTTTAATGCTATCCCTTATGGTGGGGTCATATACCTCCTACATCCCCTTCTCTTGGTGTTGCTTTCCAGCAACCCATCAGGCCGAATGATAATTACATCTTGTTTGGAGAAGGTAGTTTAGGACCTTCTTCTTACACTACGCCAGTGGGATCTATGTCTATCTCCTTGTTCGACACATTTGGGAACAATGATTTTTCTTCGACTGTTGTCTCAGCTAGGAGCAACCTAGGTTTTGGGAAATAGAACCTCGTGCAGGGTACTATCCCTACACAGGGAGAAAGCACATGAGTTTCCTCCTCTCAAGGGCTTTGGAATCCTTAGGAGGGATCATTTCCCTCACAAGGGATGTCAGTCAAGGGAAACCCCTTCCATGGTCAATGGAACCCCAGGCAAGGTTCAATACCTATTCCTGTCGGATCGGCTGGGGGAAAAAAATTTCAAAATGCTTGGAACACAATGCAGGGAGCACTCCCCGCCCAAGCCATGTCATCCAATTACGGGAGTCAACCGATGATATCCCAACAAATGTAGTTTTCGTACACTGGTCAAGGCCATGATTTTTACCAAAACCTTGGCCAACAGTCCAACTTTTCCTAGCAACCAGGTGCCAGTCAAACTTCGGGACCTATTTTTCCTGTACATATTACTCAATCTAAACTACATTTTCTGGCGACATTGCATTTTCTATACTTTTCGAGGTTACTCAATGACCCAATTTTTCATGATCCGCGTTGGCCCCCCATTCCGACTAAGTTACCCTCAGATATTCCAAAATTTGAAGGCAAGCCTAACGAAGACCTAGGTGATCACATGACAACCTTTCACTTATGGTGCTTGTCAAACTGGCTGTGAGATGACTCCGTCTAGTTACACCTTTTTCAACGCACTCTTATCAGGGTGCATCGAAATGGTACATTGATCTCTACTGCTCGATTTATTCTTACTTTAATGACTTGGAGATGGTCTTCTTGAACCATTTCCAATTACCCATGAGATGATACCGACAATGAATTATTTTCCAACTTTGAGTAAACTAAGTCTCACCATATCTCTGATCACATATGAGAATGGCGGCGTCAGAAGATCTTGATTAAGGTCTAGGTCCCACCATATTTCTTGCAGGAGTCTTAAATTATTTGGTTCCTTGTGTCTCCAAGGACATAGCAACTTATGGAGTGTTTTCAGAGGATGAGGTGATAATGAGAGCGCAACATCTTGAACTGATCTACTCTTAGTCCAATATGCTCTATGATATTTTTCCAGATGCACCATGGTCCATCCTCGACAAGGACAAGAAGAATTATGGACCCCATGCTAATGGTATTGTGGGCTCAGCTCAAGTAAATTCCACTGATCTGTTGTCAAATCAATTGCGACAATTGTCAATACAACAGACTGCGGCCAACCAAACATTAGGTTAGGTTTTTCCCCCTACCCAAACATCAAACTTACACAGTGTGTAGTTGATGAACCTGAAGGCCAACCAACAGCCTAAAGGAAAGAAGAAACAACAGAACAATAAGGGTAAAGGGGACAAAAAGGATAATAACAATGATGGTGAGGGAAAACCGAAGAAGAGGAAATTGAAGTATCTATGCAACCTTTTCATGGAGGACCACCCAAATCATCTGTGCCCTCGAATTGCGAAAGCTTAGAGGCTATTGGCACAAAAACAACCTTTCGTGCTGACAAACCCATTTTCACATGGGGAAAACATGGCTCAAGCTTCAACATCCTCGACTGCGGAAGGGGGAAGTCAGGGACCCCCTACGTCTACCAATAATAACCCAGATACAAATGTTTACATGATGAAAGAAAAAAATTGTATAGCGACCAAGGCATGAGATTATGGAATGTCGGAATCTGTCGAAAAGGAAAAAGAAGCCATAAACCCACTGATTCCTTTCCAGATTGAGAATATGATGGGAAAAACAATGAAACACATCCTGAAAGGTGCGCTCAAGAAATATTCTCATAATCTGAACATGAGGGCCTCCCATAACTACACCGTTGTGTAATATTTGGCACAAACTCCTTGTGCGATGTCTACTTTGGAAGTCCTCCAAAGTTTCCCTTTGCAGAGAAAAGCTCTATTATCCGCCTTGGGATCTGTAGAGACTTGTAATCCGGGAGCGATCCTTCTCAATCCAACCGAGTTGAAAACTCATCTTCCTTACCACATTGCATTTCAGATAGTAGTGGCTTACACCACGAAATATTTTACTCAGAATATCTTATGTATTGTGGTTAACGAGGGCATTGTTGAGGACAAGATATGAATTGATCTTACTCAAGAATTTTCAGACTTTACTTGGCTAAACTAAAGTAGACGAGAATATCACCCTATGTTTATAGCCAACAAAAATATATATCCTAACTCACAAGTATTAATTATAAGTGCTTAGGCTATTCTTTTATCAACAAAAAGCTTACTGGAAATTCACTTTTTATGTATTTTTTTGAAAATATCAGTTGCTGAAATAAATGTAAGAATAGAAGTAAAGACACCAAGATCGTAATCAATATAGATGAGACATAAATCAATCCCTTGTTTCATTCCAATTCACCAAAGAGTCATTGTCGTTACAAAACTTCACACAAAAATCTTAGACCAAAGTCAAACTTAGAAATCCCCGATGGAGCATACAAAAGGACCTCTCACAAAAAATCAAAACTAAACTCTAAAACCTAGATCAACTTGCCATAGATTGCTTCCCACTCGACTTTGCACAATAGCCTTTATTAGTCAGGAAAGTTAATTCATAAATAGACAAGTCTACACAGACTATCAAAGATAGATCAACACCTCTGAAGAACAAGTGTTTGAATGATTTGATTCATCCCTGAATGTTCCTGTCTACAATAAGACCCTGCTATCACAAAAGAGAATTAGGATATGATGAATATATGAATGAATGAAAACTGAACTATCTCAATATAACTCAAAGATAAAACATTAGCATGCTTTGTGCTTCTATCCTCCTCTTGTTCCCGCCCTTAGTTCAACTTTTAACAATTTAGAATTGGTTAGAGTAGTTGAACTAACTTATTAGTTAAGCTAACATAAATCCTTAACTAACTTTAGTTAAGGAAGGGGGGGGAAGTAATAATCATAATAGGGTCATAATTAAATAATAAGTAATAGGTGGGACCCCCTTGTCACTCCTTTAGTGAATAACAATCACCACATCATAACATAATCCATTTGTTAAGAAAACACACCCCTTGTGTCTCCCTTCAAAACATATTTTCCTTTGACAATTTTAGCTCATAAAACTTGAAAATAATTCAAACTAATACTCATATATCCAAAATAAGACCTGTTGTCCAAAATGAAAAATGATGTCCAAACTCCATGGAGACCACTATCATAAAACAATAAATGACATAAAAATTAAAACCCATATTTTCTATTCTGTGAAGCGACCCTTCCTTGGTTGTTGTTGTCACCTCATGATTTCCCTGAAATTCCTTGAGCTAGGCAGAGCCTTTAGTCTTTATCTTACTAATCACATGGGAAAAATCATCCTTCATATGCATCCGTGAAGACACAGATTTGTCAGAGTCATCGGAGGGTGAGGAAGGGGCAGCGATGGATTTTCCTTTATCTAAAGTATGGTGGGATTCAATATTTAACCTCTTCATGTCATGGGAAGATTGCACTAGAGAATGGTTAGTGGAAACTTGGACAATGGGGTTTAAAGGTGGAGGAGCATGCAATGATAAGTTTGGACAGCCATGATGTTGGGAGACTGTTGGGTGGACAATATCCTGCCACCCATCATTTTCTGGGACTTCAGGCTGTAAAGAGACATGAGGAGACACTCGTATACCAAGGGCTTGAGGGGATTGGAAGGGAGGTCTTTTAGGCATCGGCTAGAATATTCCCTGTCCAATTCAATTAAAGAATCTAGCATGGAACAATTGGCCGAGCTCTTCAGAATCAATATCAAAATGTATTGAGAACCTAGGCCTCCTTGGGCCTTAGTTCCATTTACCTCTACCTATGTTTCCTTGGCCATGGCTTTCCTGACTAAAAAAACTCATCCGTCATATGTTAACAATTAGAAAATAGTCTTTTAAATAACCATGTATGACAACTCCTTAAAAATATGAAATAGATTTGGCTCAGAATGTATCAGGCTCATGCAATTCAATGCTTACAAATTTTTCAAACATTAATCAATGAGCAGGGGGGTGGAAAACATGTTCATGGATACATGACGGGTTTGTAATTAGCGAAAATATGATAAAATGAAAGGGAAGAGATGTGGTCACTGCTCAATGATAACAATAATGAACTGTAAACAAACCAACAAACCTCACTGCAATCCACACAAAATTATGCCACTTTTATCCAATCTAACACAGAATATTCCTTAATTGTGATCAATATCAGAGCAGGGGGTGAACAAAATGAATATGAGATATGTGAGGGGTTTATAATTAGCGAAAAATGAGATAATGAGGGGGAAAAAATGTTTACTGCTCATGATATTAATCAAGCAATCCATAACATATTTACAGTAAGGAAAATATGCATAAACCAACAATCATATGACTAAGTAATAATTCTTGTGCATTTGTTTAATTTCACTGTCCATTAATATCCAACACAGTGTTAGCACGAAACAAAAGTACCTCAGACAATTTGTAAGAGGTGTTGTTCCCTTTATTCTTACATTTTGCATGTCATAACAGTCAACAACAACACTTAATCTATAACCATTACCATCCACCATTGGGGAATTACCCCAATCTACGTCTATATTTGAAAGTATTGTTTCCCAAAAATAATAATGGAGTCTCTACAAAGCCAATCAAGATTTGTAATGATACGTTCCCATACATATATATGCAATAGAAAGATCAAAATAATCAAGACCTCACATGCCACGCCTGGAAGGGAATTGTCTATACAATCAACAATCATTATTTAGACACAGGCTATGTAGAAATGAATTTCTGAAACCATGTAACCATGCCACTGTAAAAAAATAAATATCTTAGTGTGATTCAAAACTGGGCCAAATGTCCCACACCACTGTCATCAATAGTGATCAATTGAAAAAATATAAACACACTTATAATTTGGGGGTATCATTGGGCATACAAAACAAGAAATCCATATTATATGTAGTGCATGACTGATGGAATCCCACAGTGTCAGAATTCCCATAACCACACAACAATATATAACCATGATATAACTCAAAAATTCATTTTGGGTCATTTATTTAGTCGTCTGTGAGTGACCAGGCCGCACACATTCAAGTGTAAAAGGATGTAGTAAACATATCCAATCTTGTCTTCTAATTCTCAATACATAACCTATAGGATGCGACATGTGTGACAACACCAAACCCCTATGACTAATGCCAACCATTATCGAACCTCATAAGCACCACTCTAACGAATGTATAATGACCAAGAATTTGGCACTATGGTAAGGGAGATAATAGGCCAACAAGCATGATCACAGAGTATACCCACCAACCAAAACAAAAATGATAGAGGCCCTTTGATAAAATAAAATTGATTCTTTGACAACAAGCTCGTGACTGTGAACCTTATAAGTGCAATTGGCAACGTGGGGCTCATGCCATTACCGTAGAGGTAGTGGTCAACACCATAATAACATGACTGCTATACGAATCATGGGTGAGCCTGTACTCGAAGTAAAATGCCAAAATAAACTTAGCATGCCCGACAGACTCCTTATGAAGCTCCAGTCTGGAGGGTTTATGGGTTTGCACAATATCCATCGCAGGAAGGATAGGGCACCAAATATCTTGGAAAATTCGAGGTAAAGGCAAGCGTTGAAGGAGGACCATGATGCTTGTGGATGGGAGGCATGTCCTTGATAGAGTTGGATAGGGTTCTAGTTAAACCCAGGAACCGCAAAAATAATCACCCAACCAACCTTCTAAAAAGAACCCTTAACCAAATGCAGTGGTAACAAAACTATCACCCAGGAAGGCCCCCAACTCTGATGAACTCACAACAGTTATACACAGAACTGTCGATTCTCCACTCAAAGCCAAAAAAACACAATTGCAATGCTCAGGAAAACACAAACCCAAAAAGCTAAGACAAAAACATTTCATAACCAGAGTGAAATCAAGAATGGATAAAAGATACATACATGTCAATCGAAAACCTTAAGACGAGAAGCAGTCGAGCGGTTTCACCTTGCTGAAAATCCAGAGCGTGAACACAACAACCAGACCAAACGATAGTGCGATGAGGGTGGAGGCCAACAGGAAGGGTAAAGGTGAGGTATAGTAAATGAACATCGCCTCCACCCCTATCTCATTTACTCCATAGCACATGCCAAAGAGTCTTCCATTAACACCATTAATAAACCAATGCATCGACAGTATCAACACATTCAAACCATAGCATAATCCAAGTCCACATAATAATTCAACCATTTGCATCACTTTTCCAAATGCGCCACCCAAATTTTCCACCATATGCATATATAAAAATGTAATTAAACAATATTTCATAGCCATTTCTTTGTTAGCTAGGACTTAACCACTATCAACAAGTATTTTCATGCATATAGTATCTTAGAGCTAGGTCTCTTTTTTTTGCATTAGATATAGTATTTACTTTTCCTCAAAATGCCTTTCTATAATTTTCACTAACATTTTTGTTGTACAATCAAGAATAACAAATACCATAAATGAATAGCAGGTTGTAGTATCACGAAGGAACATGATCCGGATTTTATGAGCAGAACGAAATGAATACCGATTATTGACAGGTGCTTAACACAAAAATAACAGAGATACAGTAAAACTGGTTTTCTATTAAATAACGAAATAAGTTGAAACTGTAAAATGCAGCGGAAACAAGCTTGCTGGAATGGTGGCGGCTTATCTCTGAGAAGAGATGTGTYGGCAGCGCGCATTCGCAAGAAGAAGATTACCATGAGGCTCTGAAGGAATTTTTACAATAAAGAGGAATGCAAAAAGTCCTAGACATCCAAAAACCTAACCCTAGGAGATGAAGCGCCAAAAGTCATGTGGGCCCCGTTTGGGTAAGTGAGTACATCAACTTCCCAGGGTCGTAACTTTCGCATACAATCTCCGTTTTAGTCATATAATAGCTCGTTGGAAAGATATATCCGACGACTACAACATTTTTGACAAAATTCCATGATGGAATTTTTCAACCGCAACATACCCCCAAAAAACATCGTTTAGGGCCTCAAAACGGCTCCAGAAGTTCAGGACCCGAAAAACTGCTAAAAATAGTAAATTGCCAAAAATGTCAGAAAACTGTTTTGATCCAGTTGGAGAAGGTAGGTGGCCACCGATATCCATCTGGATCAATCCTCCCTCCTTAGGAAGCAATGGTCTCCATTGCGTTGAGGTCCCCCATTAGATGAGGAAATTTCTGCTGAATTTGGCCTCGGGTGAGCCACTTGCCTTGGTGCAGGAGCTGCCC
>ML782633.1:570883-583143 GCA_009831015.1 Picea engelmannii | reverse complement strand
AACTGTCTCAAAAAGAACTAGATCTGATGTCCAAGGCCCTGCAATGAAAACCCAAGTGATAGAATCCTCAACGGCCCTGCCAATCTCCTACAACGAATCTCTCTCCAAAGATGGTGTGCCCCTCTTGCTGGAATCCCTCCACTGGTGCACCCTCTCTCTATCTGCACATGAAACTGATGTAGAATCCTCCTGCAACTGAGTAGATATGGAACTAGAATGGTGTGGGAGAGTATTTCATCTCCGAGACCAAGCTTGGGACAAGATAGGTGGAATCTTTCACCACCGAATCGTCCTCTAGGGTTTGTTATGTCAAAACCCTCAAAACCCCCAATATTGGGCTCACTAGCTAGAAGCCAGAAATCAAAATAAGATCATACCTCCATGATGAGTAGAGGCCCTTGCCTTCCTTTTATACTTTTTGTATCACCTTGTCCCTCCAAAGTGACTTTCATTTTATTAATATTTAATTAATTAATTAAATCACTTTAATTAATTAATTAACCTTTTTACCTTTGAAAATCTCCTTAGTTCTCCTTGTGGCTTCCCTGGCCACTGAAAGTCACTTATAGCCATCCCATCCTGTAGTGATGCTCCTCTCGATTTCAATGAGCTATTACAATGAGAGGTTCCTCAAAGTAATGTGCCCCAAATGCCCTCTTCAGTGATTTTAATTAACTTATAGCTCAAAATAGTCAAAATCATGAAAATCGTCGGAATGGAACGAAACCAAAGCCAACCTGTGCGTAATGGCTCATAATGATGGAATATGATGATAAATGCCAACTGGACCCCACAATGCCTCTCAAATACCCCTTTACTCTCTATAACATCCATCTGGTTACTTTGGTCATCATAAGTCTCTGCCCTGTGATGATGTCCCAAAGTGGGGACATTACAAATACACTCCTAGGTCTTCTTCGATATATTTTACACTAGATTGGGGAAATTTTTCTATGTAGGGTGAAATTATTGCTTCTCTAAGGACTATGATATTCTTTCCATTCCGAGGAATGGAAAAATGTGTCCCATCGATTGAGAGGTATCCACCTGTTAGGGCTTGCCAATCTCTCCCCAAGATAATTGAGTAATTTCTTACATGAATATCAATCACCTGAATGCTGAGCATTTTCCTTATCTTAGGATGAGCGCATAAAACCAAGGTTACATCCTTAATCTCACCTATGGTTGTTTGTTCTATACTATTATAGGAGATCATGCTTTTGGAATTTTCGTTTGTACAATACAAGCCTAGTTCTTCCATAATAATCTTCGACATCACACTTGGGCCTGAACCACCATCAATGAGGTAAAAATGGGCAATTTTATCCATGATTTTTACAAAAATATAAAAAGGGGGATTTTTTACAGGGTATCTAAAATTATGTACACCTACTTTATTTACAGAAGAATCCTTTTCATCTATCTCTTCAAAAAGATTGGCTACAATGAAAGATTTTCCTTCCATGAATTGTTTCAGATGCATTTGTTGTTAAGGGACGACAACCATGTCTAAGAGGGTTGCATCTTCCTTAATGTTGGCCAATTGATTCAAGATATTTTATTTGGAAGAGGGGATGAGGGAGTGATCTTTTGACTTTCAGGAATTTTAGGAGCCTAGGGTGCGACAACGGTTGACGATGAATTCGGTATAGAAGAACTACGAGGAGGGTCAAATTTTCCTTTTGGGGCATAGGCTTTGTTCCTAGTATTGATGACCGTGACATCTTCTAGCTCAAAAAAATCTAGGACAATGATAGTGACTTCTGGTCGTTTACCAAAGATCTTGTCTCTGAGAATCTTCCTTACCTCATGTGGTTTCTTCGTGGTGTTCCTCACAAAAGTTACACCAACTTCAAGGCAGGATAACCTTTAGCTGGAAATTATTTTCAGCCGAACTTCTAAAAGGAGGATCATAAGAGGATGACTGTCCAGCGATGAGTGGGTTGATGGTACCTTTCTGCTCAAAAGATATCATATGGTTGTTCATATCTTGGAATAGTTGTAAGAGAGTAGACATATATGTCTTTCTAACTGATTCTCCCTAGGGTAGACCAGTTCATTCAAGTTGTTCCTCATACTCTAAACAAGTGTGCAGAGAGAAAACAAGATTATCAATGGCCTTTTCTCCAATCCTGTGATGGTAAGGAGACGACAATGCATTGTAGTAATGCATGAAGGTGGCCTTCTTCTGGGGACAGATAAGTTCTGGGATTGGATTATACATCTTGGTGAAATGCAAGTTGAAGGACCTGATGGTCTCACCATATTTTTAAGTGACGTTGTTCTACTCACTTAAATTCTCCGCAGGGATTTTGGATTTCCCGTAAGTGGATTAGAACCAATAAATCATCTCCTCCCAAGTAGACAAGATCTTAGGAGGAAGGTCAAAGAAATTGGCCGCAACCTTTCCTTCTAAGGAATTGACAAACAAGCACATGCAAGTGTCATTGTTGTTAGCCCCTATATTATGACAAGCATTCAAAAATGCCACTAGGTGTTCATTAGTAATGACAATGTTATTTCCTGAAAAACTTAGGAAAATACTCTTTAAACTTTAGAAGACGGCAAGTAGCAGGTGCTAGGTTAAGAGGAGAAGCCACATGCCATGGTGTGGTCATGGCATCTTCTTCGAACTGAAAAAGGTTGTAATTTTTAATGACTTTGGTGGGATTTGTAGTAGATTGGACCAATATATGGTGGTTGTATAGGATACCAATCACCGATGACGATGAATATTGGGAAGATGGAGCACTTCCAGTGCCATCAGATCCACCACTAGATGCAATTCTATGGATGATATGTGAGGAAAAGAAAGACGAGCTGGATGAATCAAATAATTTTTTCCCTAGATCACTTTGTTGGGCAGATAACACAACGTTTCTCCTTCCTATTTCAACAATATGATTGATTTAAGGTGACAAGCCTCTTCTTCTTCTAGAAGCACGAGAATCTAAGGACATGAAAGAAACGTCAAAGATGAAGAAACGAAAGGTTATTTCTGATTTCTGGGCTTCCTACGTCTAGCTTCCAATTTTTCTTGGACACTAATATCTCTTTCAATTACTACCCAAGAATGATTAAGCTCAACACGGGTCCTAACAGTGTCTAAAATAGCATGAAACAGGTTCAAAGCAACGTTGGTCTGGTCTTGGAGACTGGGCTCAATATTGGGCTATATTGCAACAGGAACAGTCATGAATAGCAAAACAATCATAGAATCAAAAAATAAAATAAATATGTATCGATGGAAAATCGAGTATAGAATTTAAGCAGAGAGATATCGAAGATCTCCCCAGTACGGTTACCAAATAAATGTTGAGGACAATATATGAATTGATCTTACTCAAGCATTTTCAAACTTTACTTGGCTAAAGTAAAGTAGACGGGAATACCACCCTATGTTTATAGCCAACAAAAATATATATCCTATCTCACAAGTATTAATTACAAGTGCTTAGGCTAGTCTTTTATCAACAAAAAGCTTGCGAGAAATTCACTTTTTATGTATTTTTCTGAAAATATCAGTTGTTGAAATAAATGTAAGAAGAGAAGTAAAGAAACGAAGATCATAATCAATATATATGAGACATAAAGAAATCCCTTATTTCATACCAATTCACCAAAGAGTCATTGTCTTTACAAAACTTCACACAAAAATCTTGGATGAAAGTCAAACATAGAAATCCTTGATGGAACATACAAAAGGACCTCTAACACAAAACCAAAAATGAACTCTAAAATATGGACTAGCTTGCCACAAATTACTTCCCACTTGACTCTGAACAATAGCCTTTATCAGTCATGAAAGTTAATTCACAAACAGACAAGTCTACATAGACTATCAAATATAGATCAACACCTCTGAAGAACAAGTATCTGAATGATTTGATTCAACCCTGAATGTCGCTGTCTACAATAAGACCCTACTATCACAAAACAAAATTAGGCTATGATGAATATATGAATGAATAAAAACTTAAATATCTCAACATAAATCAAAGAGAAAACCTTAGCATGTTTTGTGATTCTATCCTCCTCTTGTTCCTCTCGTTAGTTCAACTTTTAACAATTTAGAATTGGTTAGAGTAGTTGAAATAACTTATTAGTTAAGCTAACATAAATCCTTAACTAACTTTAGTTAAGGAAGGGGGAAAAATAATAATCATAATAGGGTCATAATTAAATAATAACTAATAGGTGGGACCCCCTTGCGACTCCTTTAGTGAATAACAATCATCACATCATAACATAATCCATTTGTTAAGAAAACACACCCCTTGTGTCTCCCTTCAAAACATATTTTCCTTTGACAATTTTAGCTCATAAAAATTGAAAATAATTCAGGCTAATACTCATATATCCAAAATAAGACTTGTTGTCCAAAATGAAACACACTGTCCAAACTCCATGGAGACCACTGTGATAAAACAATAAATGAAATAAAAATTAAAACCCATATTTTCCAGTCTATGAAGCGACCCTTCCTTGGTTGTTGTTGTCACCTCTTGATTTCCCTAAAATTTCCTTGAGCTGGGAAGAGCCTTTAGGATTTATCTCACTAATCACATGGGAACAATTATCCCTTAGATGCATCTGTGAAGACATGGATTTTTCAGAGTCATCGGAAGGTGAGCAAGTGGTAGCGGTGAATTTTCCTTTATCTAAAGCATGGTGGGATTCAGTCTTTAACCTCTTGCTAGTGTGGGAGTATTTCACTAGCGAATGGATATGGGAATCTTGGACAATGGGGTTTAAAGTTGGAGGAGCAGGAAAAGATAATTTTGGCCAGCCACAGTGTTGGGAGACTGTTCGGTGGACAATCTCTAGCCACCCATCCTTTTCCGGCACTTTAGGCTATAAAGAGACATGAGGGGACTTGAGGGGCTTGGAAGGGAGGCCTTTCAGGCCTCAGTTGGACTATTCCTTGTCCAATCCAATTAATTTAGCATGGAACAATTGGCCCAGCTCTTCAGAATCAACAACAAAATGTATTGAGAACCTAGGCCTCCTTGGGCCTCAGTTCCAATTACCTCTACCTCTGTTTCCCTGGCCATGGATTCTCTGACTAAAAAACTCATCCTGCACATGTTAAAAATTAGAAAATAGTCCTTTAAATAACCATTCATGACAACTCCTTATAAATATGAAATATATTTGGCTGAAAATGTATCAGGCTCATGCAATCCAATCCATACAAATTGTTCTAATGTTAATCAATGAGCAGGGGAGTGGAAAAATTGTCCAGGGATACATGAGGGGTTTGTAATTAGTGAAAACATGATATAATGAAAGGGAAGAGATATGGTCACTGCTCAATGATAACAACAATAAACTATGAACAAACCAATAAACCTCACTACAATCCACACAGAATTCTGCCACTTTTATCCAATCTAACACATAATCTTCCTTAGCTGTGATCAATATCAGAATAGGGGGTGAACAAAATGAATATGGGATATGTAAGGGGTTTATAATTAGTGAAAATGAGATAATGAGGGGGAAAAAAAACTTTTACTATTCATGATATTAATCAAGCAATCCATAACATATTTCCAATAAGGAAAATATGCATCAACCGAAAATCAGATGACTAAGTAATAATTCTTGTGAATTTTTTTAATTTCACTGTCCATTAATATCCAACACAGTGTTATCAAAAAATAGAAGTACCTCACACAATTTGTAAGAGGTTATGTTCCCTTTATTTTTACATCCTGCATGTCATAATAGTCAACAACAACACTTAATCTATAACCGTTAACATCCACCATTCCATACATTTCCCCATTCTATGTCTGTATTTGAAAGTAGTGTTTCCGAAAAATAATAATGGAGTCTCTACAAAGCCAATCAAGATCTATAATGATACATTCCCATACATATATATGCAATAGAAAGATCAAAATAATCAAGATCTCACATGCCATGCCTGAAAGGCAATTGTCTATACAACCAACAATCATCATTTAGACAAAGGCTATACAGAAACGAATTTCCAAAACCATGTAACCATGCCACTGTAAAAATCAAATATCTTAGTGCAATTCAAAACTGGGCCAAATGTCCCACACAACTATCATCAACAATGATCAATTGAAAAAATACAAACGCACTTAGAATTTGGGGGTATCACTGGGCATACGAAACAAGCCATCCATATTATACGTCGTGCCCAACTGAGGGAATTCCATAGTGTCATAATTCCCATAACCAAACCACAATATATAACCATGATATAACTCAAAACTTCATTCTGGGCCATTTATTTAGTCGCCTTTGAGTGACCAGGCTGCAGACATTCAAGTGTAAAAAGATGCAGTAAACATATCCAATCCAGTCTTCTAATTCTCCAGACATCACCTACAGGACGTGACATGTGTGACAACACCAAATACCTGTGACTAATTTCAACCATTATCGAACCTCATAAGCACCACTCTAAAGACTGTATAATGACCAACAATTCAGCACTATGGTAAGGGAGATAAGAGGCCAACAAGCGTGATCACGGTGTAGACCCACGAACCAAAACAAAAATGATACAGGCACTTTCATAAAAAAAACTGATTCTTTGAAAATAGGATGGAGATTGTGACCCTTAGAAGTGCAATTGGCAATGCAGGGCTCATGCCATTAGCACAGAGGTATTGGTCAACACCATACTAACATGACTCTTATAAGAATCATGGTTGAGCATGTACTTGAAGTAAAAGGCCACAATAAACTTAACATGCCCGACACTCTCCTTATGCAGAACCAGTATGGAGGGTTTATGGGTTTTCCCAGTAGCCATTGCAGGAAGGATAGGGCACTGAATATGTTGGAAAGTTTAGGGTAAAGGCACGTTCCCAAGGAGGACTAGGATGCTTGTGGACGGGAGGCATCTCCTTGATAGAGTTGGATAGGGTTCTAGTTAAACCCAAGAACCGTGAAAACAATCACACAACCAACCTTCTAAAAAGAACCCTTAACCAAACGTAGTGGTAACAAAACTATCACCCAGGAAGGCCCCCAACTCTGATGAACTCACAACATTTATACACAGAACTGTCGATTTTCCATTCAAAGATGAAACCACACAGTTGCAACACTTAGGATAACATAAATCCAAACAACTGAACCAAAAAAAATTCATAACCAGAGTGAAATCAAGAATGGCTAAAAGAGACATACCTGTCAATCGAAAACCTTAAGATGAGAAGTGGTTGAGCAGTTTCACCCTGTTTAAAATCTAGAGCGTGAACACAACAGCCAGACCAAACGATAGTCCAATGAGGGTGGTGACCAATGGGAAGGGTAAAGGTGACATGCAGTAAATTCACATCGCCTCCACCCCTATCTCATTTACTCCACAGTACATTCCAAAGAGTCTTCCATTAACACCATTAATCAACCAATGCATCGACATTATCAACACATTCAAACCATAGCATAATCCAAGTCCAGATAATAATTCAACCATTTTCATTCACTTTTCCAAATGAACCACCCAAAATTTCCACCATATGCATATATATAAATGTAATTAAACAATACTTCATAGCCATTTCTTTGTTATCTAGGAAGTAACCACTATCAACAAGTATTTTCATGCATATAGTATCGTAGAGATAGGTCTCTTTTTTGCATTAGATATAGTATTTACTTTTCCTCAAAATGCCTTTCTATAATTTTCACTAACATTTTTGTTGTACAGGCGAGAAGAACAAATACCATAAATGAATAGCAAGTTGTAGTATCATGAAGGAACACTATCTCAAAACTTAACTGATATCAACGACAACCATATTCTCATGAACCATGTAACTTTGTAGCGCATCATCGTAACATTGAAAATGAATAGACTTGATCTTAAAAAGGTCAAGGGGGTCCTACCTACTAGAATTATTTAGTCTTATATAATAATAGGATTAGCAACACTTTGCAAGAGAAATTATGTTGACGTTTTCAATCGTCATGAGGTGCCTCGAATTGCATGATGTCATTGGTGTGTTGGAAGTCCATTGGCCATCCCAATTTGTTTTCGTCGCCTATGTTGCTTACGATGTTTTATGATCGGTCATTCAGATCACATGGAATCATTCCTTCTTTCCCCATGCAGTTAGGAGGAAAGACAATGTGCATCGAAGTTGAAGTGGTCAATGCATCTCTCGACTACAACCTTTTGTTAGGGAGGAGTTAGACTTATGCAATGCATGTAGTTTTTTCTACAATTTTTCTACTCTTATCGTTTCCACATGAGGGATGGTTTGTGACCACTGACCAGTTGTCTTTCTCTAGTCCTGACCCTTCATCAGGGGCATCCACGATCCCGATGATTGATAATCCTCAACCAGGAACTGTCAATTTAGGGGTTGTTTTGTGTCCATAATTGATTGGTACTTTAGATTACCCACCACCTTCTGATGATATCAATATTATATCGGTTGTCCCCGATGAACCTAGGGATGAAATATTTCAAATATCATCATTTCAAATGAATTACTTTCACGATCCATGGACTCTTCCTTACCCATCGAATTTGATGTAAGGGACAAGGCATTCTAGAATGGCCATGCCTTTGTCCATGGCTGAAGTTGTGTACAACATTTTCTAGCAAGCTTCAGCTGAACCTGATCTGAATCCCACACAAGATTTAGATCCATTTGTCGAGCCTGTTTGGTCTCAAGGTTCTCTTTCCACTATAGATCCTTTAGACCTGGTATTTTCCTCTGACGAGGTGATCCTGGAGGCATTGAATGGTCTAGACTGAACCTGGAATGATCTTCATCATAGATCCTACTTCCTCCTAGAGTTAAGAGAATAGAGGCAGGCAATTTTTTTTTTACTGTGAATGGAGATAGGTATTGTCTTGTTAATCCTATGTCTATGCACATAGTTTATGCCAAAGGTAATATGGAAAATATAGCTGTCACGATTCCCATAGATATCTCTAGAACTCCTAGCGTTTTGGATAATGTCTTCATCGGAGAAGACTCCTCCCTCGAAGAGATTTGAATTTATACAAAGTTCTTTAAAGAATTCCACGATGGTTTTTCCTGGTCCTACAAGGAAATGCTAGGAATAGACCAAAGAATCATCGAACATGAAATAATGACTTATCCTGACGCCAAGTCGGTCCGACAAAATATTTGTTCGATAAATCTTCGGAAAGCGACAATAATTAAGGCTGAAGTAGAGAAACTGCTTAAGGTTGGTTTTATCTACCCCGTGAAGTTGACGGAATGGGTGTCGAACCCCATTCTGGTTAACAAGATACAAGGTACAATTCACGTGTGCATGGAATTTCGTGACTTAAACAAGGACTATCCGAAAGATAATTTTCCCACCCCATTCATTGATCAGACTGTTAATGAGTGCGTAGGATGCGATGTATTTTAATTCATGGATGGCTTTTTAGGATATAACCGGATTCAGATCAAACCTGAAGACCAGCATAAAACATCTTTTATTTTTCCTCAGGGCATGTTTGCGTATCGTAAGATGCCTTTTGGCCTGAAGAATGTTGGAGAAAATTTTTAGCAGGACATGTCATTTTATTTCCAATACCTTAGACATATAGTCGAGGCATATCTTGATGATATAGCATCACACTCTCGCAAGATATCTGATCATCCCACACATCTTCGACTAATCTTCGAACGATGTTGCTACTATCAGATTCGCTTGAATCCTAACAGGTGCATTTTCTGTGTGACGTCGGGTCATCTCTTAGGTTTCATTTTTTATACAACATGGATCATGGTCGACGCTCTCAAGGTTGAGGCGATTTTTCAATTACCACCCCCGTGCACAATACCCCAGCTTCAGATCCTAGAAGGGAAAGCGAACTTTCTTCAGAATTTTGTCGCAAATTATGTCGATATCACTAAAGGGTTTATGCCTCTATTGAAAAAGGGAGTTCTATTCTATTGGGATGAAGCTGCTCAATTCTCTTTTGAAGCATTGAAACATGCCCTTACGTCTACCCCTCTGCTCCGGCCTCCCAATTATAACAGAGATTTCTTGATGTACTTGGCCACTACAGAGTCGACCATCGGCATGGTCTTGGTTCAAGAGGATGATTTTCTTGAAGAGAATGTTATTTATTACCTGAGTCATGGCTGGGTTGGGCCTAAACTCAACTATTCCCACGTTGAGAAGCTTTCTTTGGAAGCAGTGCATGTTGTCCAGCGGTTCCATCATTACATTTTTCTTCGTAAGACCACTGTCATTGTCGTTGTGAACCCTTTCCAATATGTGTTGACATGATGGGTCATTGGATGAAAGATCAATAGATGGATTTTAATCCTCCAGGAATTTGACTTGGATTTTGCTTCCACGAAATAAAAAAAGTCATTGGTCTTTGTTGAACTTATTTCGGAGCTTCTGGTTGAGTCTAGTGATATCACGCCCAAATAATCACCTATCAAAGGTGATATTTTTCTAATCACATATTCAGACCCTTGGTATGGATATATACTAGTCTACCTCTAAACTTTGAAGTGCCCCACCTCTGCTTCCCATGACGAGCGTCGACGAATTTTCCATTAGGCATGAAACTATCTCATACTCAATCACACTTTGTATTGTCGAGGTGTAGATTTCATTCTTCATCGGTGCCTCACACAAGAAAGAATATAATCTCGTTCTGAATGACTGCCACACTGGAGCATGTGGTGGTGATTTTTCTGGGTTGGCAACAACCCAAAATATTCTATGTGTCAGTTACCTTTTTCCTACATTAATAAAGGATTGTGTTGAGGTGGTCAAGAAGTGCCACCCGTGTCAGATCTTCTCTTGGAAGACGCGAGAACATATTGCTCCCATGTTTCTTCTCATTGTTATTGGTCCTTTCACCAAGTGGGGGATTGAATTTACTACGTGTCACCCGAATTCAGCTAGGGGGAATCATTACATCATCATAGTGGTAGACTACTTCACAAAGTGGGTCGAGGTTATGCCAACATTTAACAATGATGGAGAAACATCGACTCTTTTCATTTTTAACTAGATAGTAGCAAGGTTCGACATCCCGAAGGAGATTTTCACTGACCATGTAAATCACTTCCAAAACAAAATGATGACCAAGTTAAGATCAAATCTTTGGTTGAGGAAAGAACATTCATCACCTTACTACCCAAAATAAAATGGTCAGGTTAAAGCTGCGAATAAGTCTCTCAAGACTATTCTTCAGTGGATGATCAATTCTGTCAATACAAATTGGAATTTGATGTTGTACTCGACGTTGTGGGCCTATTGAACGTTTGTGAAGACTACCACCAGTTTCTCACCTTTTCAACTCGTATACGGGCTAGAAGTAATCTTTCCTATTGAGTTCCATATCCTGTCTTTAAAGTTGGAAGTGGAATTACTACTAGACACTTCACCACTTGAGGAACGCCTATTATATCTCGAGCAGCGTCGTGATGCAACCTCGACCAATGAGGATCATAAGAAATGAGTCAAGTGTCAGTATGATCAGTTCATTCATCCTCGTATTTTCTTTGAAGGTGATATTGTCCTGATCTATGATCAAGACAAAGATCCCTTGGGGGCAGGCAAGTTCAAACCCATGTGATTTGGACCGTTCATTGTGAAAGAGGTATTAAAGAAGGGTGCGTACTGTCTGATTGACTTTGAAGGAAATGCCTTGGTGAAGCCCAGAAATAGGCTCTACCTCGAGAAGTATTACTCTTAGGTTGGTCTTCTGGGTGATTTCTTGTACATATGTATAGTTCTTATATAGTTTTTTGTATTTTTGTTTTATGGACGTGTAGTTATTTATGTCTTCTTTTTCACTATGGTAGATGTCAAGTGAAATAGAGGTGTTCTTTGGGTTCATGGACGGTACTAGCTGACACACTTGGAGGCTTGCTTCTATAGCTTGGGTGATTTTCACACCTGGAGGCCAGTTGCTATCTTCCAAAGGTATTTTTCTAGGTGACGCCACAAACAATGTCGTCGATTACAACTCAGTGATAAAATTGCTTCGTGATGCATTGGCACATGGAATCTCACACCTTCAGGTCTTACTTATATACTCAACTATTTGTGTCCCGGTTAAATGGAGTTTACCGCCTTTATTATCCTACTTTTCATCGACATTTCCTTAGGGTACGTCTCTTAGAATGTTACTTTGATTACATTACGTATATTTTTGGAAGATTGATTGTTGTCATTGATGTCAACCCTAGTCATGGGTTTTGGACCGCAAGATTGATAAAGGTATTTGGACATGAAGGAAAATGCACATGCATATACAACACCCATGAATG
>ML782633.1:551763-566574 GCA_009831015.1 Picea engelmannii | reverse complement strand
CATATATTGTGCATGGTGTATTGTGGTGTATTGGTGTAACTCTTATACTATTGTTCATTGCTCATTGGATATAATTGAATGGTTTAAGTATAAGTTGAAAAAGGTTTTTAAATTGTACTGGATATTGATTCACCCCCCTCTCAATATCAACATATATCCATGTTCCTAAGAGATTTAATCACATGACAAATACTCTAGCTAATCAAGTATTACATTGGCATGTTGCACACACATAGAAAGAGAAGCACACACATACAAATGTACAAACATTTATAAAACAATGTGATCCATAAGACAAATAAGATGTAAATATAAATATATATATATACATATATATATCAAAAGTATCACGAGTACATAGGTGGGTGTGAATACCTCAAAAATAAGGTTCGATATACATCGTTGGGATTATGCACTCAAAAAATATACAATGGTTCCCTCAGCACATAAAAGTATAGCCTATCTAATATCAAGACCTATTGGTCATTCCATAGTGAATGAAGACATTGGCTATACGTCATAAGAGATGGACTCAAGTCCATGGCACCCACACTACATGAGGTTGCATAGAAGGTGGGAGATTCTCAATTTCGTCCATGGGTACTCTACGAGTGAGCGCAGTGAGGTTGTGCTCCACGCGTCTCAAAACTCTCTCAGCCTCTTCGGTTGGACGTCCCCTTGCAGTTGTTGTTCCACTGGCTAATGTTGGTCCCGCCTTTGGTAGAGGAAATAATCGAGTCCTCGCAAAGTCTGCAGGGTGCACTGGTCCCACATCTTTACATAAAAGATACACGAAAGTCAATATTCTAATACACACATAAAAATGATATATATTAAAAAATATTTAAAAAATAAATAACTTAAAAAAACATGTTAACTATCTCTCCTGGCTCCTCTCCGATAGGTCCAAATCCATAGAAAATTTGATTCTAGCATAGGGGTAGTCCTCTATCGTTGGAATCTATCATTCCCACCAGTCAAAAAATGTGTCATTGAAGGCTTCTATTGTCCTCCCTCCCCTCTGTCATGGAAACAGTTCTTTCCATATGCATATTGTTGGGAAGGAGGCCACATACCCCTACATAGTCTCTCTTGTACTAAGGCTCAACACTCTATAAGAAGAAGAACAAGCATAGAATAGTGCCAAAACCGAAGTTGTTGTTGTTGTGTAGCCGACACTCTGTCAGTTGCCTATTCATGCATTTGAGCATGGTCGTACTCTAGGCAAATATATGTTCCTCCTGGCACTGAATAGCACAATGCATGTGTACCCAGGAGGCCTGGTGAAGGGCTGTGAATCCAGTAATCCGCCCAATCCATAGTAATATCACTCACAGAGACAAACTCATGATCTTGTGAATAGGCACCTCAGAACCTACCTTCTCAATGTCGGCCTCACAGTACATCTGAATGTAGTCCTCAATCTTAGAAGGCCCAGGGGGAAATGTCTGTTGATTGACTAGTTCCCCTCTCCTCGAGAGACCAATCAGGAAGTAGATATCTTCATTCATTGGATTCAATGATTGTCCCTCTATCATAAAGGCCCATGCATCCAAATGCCAGTAGTCAACCAGGGAATTCAGTAGCGTGGGTTGGTCCCTCATAAACAGACACCGAAAGAACTTCCACAACCCACATTGTTTCAAAGGGGCAATGGCAGCAGGGTCCTCTTCGACCAGTACATCAATGTCCTCATGTTCCCTCTCCCTCCAATTCCCTTTCCCTCTAATGGAAATACATCTTGTCGCATGGAAAATAAAGGGAGTTAACTCTTTCCTTTTAATTTTTTTCCAAACTTTTGAGGGTGTACATGGGTTGTTTTAGCCTCAATCACATATGTACGAGGGAAGAGTATTTTATACCTAAGAACATACGCGGGATGTCCTTGGACAACCCGCATACATGCAGGGCCACCCTTTTTAAGAGGTCGCACCCCCCAAAAAACAAAAATAAATGCATAAAATAGGAATTGAATTGCAAGAGGGATTCATTTGTACTTACTTGGTCCAAGCAGAAATTCGTTCTGTCCACCAAATCTATTGGAATCAAATTCTTTAGCAAAGGGATTTTTTTCTCCTTTTGGTCAATTTTCAAAATGCAATGGTGAAAATGAGCTGTCAGCTTCTATTTATAGACTTTTTTGGCCCTTTTTGCCACTTTTTTTACCCCCTTTGTCATTTTTCCTATCTTGGAAATAATTTGGTTCCATTTCTGAGTTTCGTATTGGATGTTATGGTACACTTTTTCTTTTGATTTGGTAACCTTTTGGGGATGGGTCACTTTTTGGTATCTTGTGGTAAAAGTCATTTTTTGTTTCAACTTTTTGCATATAAGTTAGGATTTCACGTTCACTTTCCCACCAATCATTGTATTTTCCACTTTTCCATAGGACCGATCCCACCAAAGTGAGACACATAACCTTCATTGCTACTCTAGAAGTGTCGTAATTAGGTGGTAGATCCTTGCTTTACATGGATTCCCTAGGCAGATCCTTTTTGCATTTTGGCATCCATGTTGTCTTTAATGGCTATAGGCTCGGGATTTCTTGTTAGTCATGTCATGATTACGATATTGAGCCTCATTCGTCTGATGCACCATCATTATTGTCCTCACCCTAGGGACTTCCAAATGAGCAGGCTTTGTTGTCTTTCAAGCTCACTTTAAAATCTGAAAGCAACCTCCGACGAGACTGTATTTATTCTTTTTGATATTGTCTGGATTAACTGAGAAAAGTATCCCTCTGGAGTCTTCTTTAAGCCCTTTTTAAACTCTCTAAACATGAAAAGGTTGTTGAGTGATCATGTTTCCCTTCACGCTCGCCAAACTTGAATTTGAAGGAACGCCAGTCCGACAATATTTTACCCCTTTTTCTGTCTAGATGGTCAATTTTACGAATAAATGTATTCTCTAGGAACTTTGGTTCACTAGAAGAGTATTCTTAGGCATAAGTTTAACCCTTTTCTAGGCCTGAGCAACTAAATCTTCTAAAAAGTAACTTTCTCCTTAGTTTTGGTTTATCACCTTTCTCGAGCCTTGGACTAAATATTCTAAAAAGGAACCCCAGCGGAGTCTATAGTTAAGCTCTTTTCAGACACCCTAAAATTGAAAAGATCATCGAGTGACCTTGTTCCTTCACACTCGTTAAATTGTTCCAGAAGAACTTCTACTAGAATGAGTTTAACCCTTTTTCCAACCTATAGATTATAGCGAAAAAGGTATGCCTTGGGAGATTCATTTCACCAGGAGAGTTCTCCTCAGTTACTTTTATAATTTTTCGAGCTAAGGAGACTAAATTCAGAAAATGGCTATGAGTCCATAGCTAAGCTCTTTTCAGATTCCTTAAAATTAAAAATATTGCCGAGTGATCTTGTCTTTGTAACACTCGTTAAAATAGTTTTGAATAGACGTCTTTTCGGTGCAAGTTTACTGTTTTTTTGAACCAACTTGACTATTTCCGAAAAAGGTACTCACTGGAGTCTTCTTTTACATTTTTTCAGACTCTGTAAACATGAAAATACTATCAAGTTTACCTTCTCCGGGCTCGTTAAAATTACATTTAAGGGGGTTTAATTTTGTTTTTGTTAATCACATTTTCATCTCTGCGTATTTGGCCTAATTATGGCTCCATGTTTCTCTCAACTGAACCTTTGAATCATTCTTTATACACAAGCCTTGTACCACTTTGCCTCTGTGACCTAACACCTTGACCCATGGAGGAATTTTCCCTGAATTTCATCTTCCTGCACATGTCTCCTTGCTCTAAGAATTATTGTGTTCCTTGCACTTGGAACTATTATTATTTCTTGCAACATTCATTCCTCCTTTGTAATGTAGCATTCTTTTATTCATTTTCAATCTCTTTAAAAAATTGGAAAAGACAAAAAAAAATTAAATATCCCAAAAAGAGGGGACGAGAAATATGTATTATTTGTTTGGCACCACAAAGAGTCTCCCTTAGACAAAGAAAATCCTTCCATTTGTTCATCAAGCATTGTGATCTAGTATGACCTTAGGAAGTTGTTCTTGCTACATAGATATGTGTCCTCCTCTGTTTGGTTACTCTTCCAAACACATGGAGAGTTTTCATTGCCTCCTGCATCGTGAACTTATATCAATGTCACGTTTCCTGAGTCTGATCATATTTCATGATTTTTTCCAAGGGAAGTTTCATCCAACCTAAGTCAACCTTTCTGTAGTTTGTTTCTTGACCTCATGATTTGTCCATCCCAAGAGTCCAATCAAGTCCTGATTCAAGATCAATGAAGTTCTCTGCCTGATCATCGAGATCCTCTTGTGTTTTCCCGATGAGTCGTCGAAGACATCAGGGCAGTAAGTTACACAGTCCCATTATACTCCTACTTGAGTTTTGAATATCTTGAAGTTGTTGCTCAATATATTAAGTCATCTCCATCCATTGGGCATCACTAGCTTCTTGAAGATGGATACTATATTTGTATATATTCAATTTTGAGATGTAGATCTGCTATGTATTTCTTGTGACTACACTTTATATAGTTATATGACATGTATATGTAGTGTATTTGATTAGAATCCATGATTTATTTCATCATGAGCATGGGTATGCCCGCCTCAGAGAGACAATTGTTATTTTGCAAATGGAACCTCCCAAACTCTGGTCCTAGGCTCACTCGATTTCGTAAATTGGTGAAGATATTGTAATGTATTCCGACCATCAGTTTCTCTTATGACCACACACATTAGGGGGCATATGTTATAACCCTAAATTTCTCTACACATGCATACATGGACTTGGCCCTCTTACTTGCATTTTTTTCCAGAGCACTGCTGACTAGCTCTTCTTAAAAAACATTTTTTTAGAATATGTACAAGCCCTACACCATTACTTCTCGTGTACATACACTTTTTTCAGCACTACATATCACGTATATATGTATGTTGCACCATTACAGCCTGCGTATACTTGCAAAACTTGAAAAAACTAAAAAGTTGCAAGGAATTCGTGGAAATTGATGAGCTATTGGTTGTTTCCCAACTAATCCACCTACTATAGCCCATCACCCAACTGAATAACCATCCTTTTGTCATATAAAAGGAGGTTTTGGGGTCTTATTTCACATCTGATAATAAGAACAGTGAAACTATGCCTTATTTGACTTCCCTTCCTTGCCCAAGATATTTCTTCCTTTTGTGAGAAATTGCCTCAACATTCCCTCATTAGACCCTTCTTCCTCCATTTAATCCATTCACTTCCCTAGAAGAGATCATAAGGTTAAGAGGAGAATTTCATACAAGGTTCACTTGGATCTTGGTAAAGAGGAGCCTGGACCAGGTTTGTGGAACGATGGCTGATTTAGATTGTAAAGGTATAATCTTTGTGTTATTAATAAAATAATTACATTTTCCTATCCCAAATGATGGTGTCCTGAATACTTTTAATGGTTTATGGTTGACATTGTAACATCTAACCCTAACTTATATATGAAATAACATGCTTGTTGTTTTATTTTTGTCAATCTTTAGATGTAGGTCATCCCTGGGAGGAGGCTTGCAGCTAGTGGAACTTTCAAGCACGAGGAGGTCATCACCAGATGTGGGATTAGAGGTATAGTTACCCAATCTCCTTTTTCCTTGATTTATTTATATTAGTTTTGGTATGTTTGGATTAGTATAGATAATTAATTAACTTTTAGACAGTTAATTGATTTGCCTACATTCTGAACCCTAGTGTAGTTAAAGGGGGGTTATTTCCTGCTAGAAGTCCATATTAAAAATAAAATTGTACATACATCTTATGTTCTTTGTGTTCCTTGTTGTGATGGCGTATTGATGACCTTTGTTTCTGATACATGTTTATATACCACTGGTTATAAATTGATAGAAATAATTTTTTATTAACTTGTGATTGATAACTAAGGAGTTTTTTGAAAGGGAAGTGAAAAAGAGCCCTACACTTATTCACCCCCCCCCTCTCAGTGTGAACGGTGTGTCTAACACTAAAAACTGTCATGAGGCTCCAGTTGGATTAGGTGGGTGGCCACAAAAATCCACCTGGATCAGTCCTCCCCCTTTAAGAAGCAATGGTCTCCATTACGTTGAGTTCCCCCATCAGGCGAGGAAACTTCTGCTGAATTTGGCCTCAGGTGAGCCACATTCCTTGGTGCAGGAGCTTCCCTACCTTAACAACCTGATAAAGTTGGATCCTCTGTTGGTGAGTTCCTTGACCTGTGTGTCCACTATATTATCTGTGGATTATTATTCCATGCAGTTGGGGTTGAGCTCTGTTGGTGTCAGTTGTTCTTTGATCTCCGAGGTGTCCAATAATGGTAGAAAATATGGCTGAAGGAGGTCCACATTGAACACTGGGTGTAATCCAAGGAAGGGTGGAGTGTTGAGCTCAAAAATATTGCTACCCACAACCTTGGTGATAGTTTAAGGCCCATAACATGTGAGAGAAGCTTCTGATGGGGCCCTGTAAGACACTCTTTCTACAAATGTAACCAGGCATTGTGTCCAACCTAAAAATATTGCAGTACCGTGTGTTGATCATGGTGTTTCTTGTACTTAGCATTGGATTTCTGTAAAATCTCATGGACCTGTTGGAAAATGTGTTGAATCCACTCAATGAATCTGGTGGATTTTTTCGGTCTCATACTGAACTTGGGAAGAGTGTGTTTATGTGGTTTCAAGAGATAGTGCAACATCAATGGGACCCAAGGGTTGGAATCCCATCCCCACCTGAAATGGGCTATGGTCGGTCGAGCTATGAAGATCCCTATTGTAACTATGTTGAAAATGGGGGAGACTCTCATCCCATGTGCAGGATGTGCACAATCATCTGATTGAAGACCTCTGTTTGGATGTCTATTTGGGGGTGGAAAGGAGTGGAATTAGTGACCTTCATGTCCAACAGTGAGCAGAGACTCGACCAAAATGTGTTGAGGAACTTGTTGGATTACTGAGAGGGGGGGTGAATCAATAATAAAATAATTATAATCCTTTTTCTTCAAATTTTATATCAATGTAGAGTTATTATCCAATAATGAGCAGTAAGAAATAAACAAGCACACACATTTACGTGGAAACCAAAATCGGGAGAAAACCACATAATGTTTTTTCTTATATGTATTGAAGAATTACATTCATTGGAAGCACCAACTTCCTTTGTTTTCCAGCTGCAACAGGAAGGAGGCTCCAACCCCCTAGTTTCTCAGGCTACAACCTGAGGAAAGCTCCAACTCCCCAATTCTCTGGATACAACCAGAAGGAGGCTACAACCCCCTATGTTCTCCGGATACAACCGAAAGGTGGCTATAACCACCTGTCCTTTCCCCGTCCTACCACCCTAAAGTATAAATAGAATGATGGAACCATTGTAACACTATCACTGTGAGATATACCACTATAAACTTGTATAAATAAATTTGAACCATGCATCAACCATGCATCAACCTGTACCAGAACCTGTAATCAACCTGTACCATAAACAAGTGCATCAACCATGCACCAACCTTTACCAAACAACTTGTAATCAACCTGTACATCCAACCATGTACCAAGTATGTACCAATCATGTGTCAACTACTCATCAATTATGACTCATCAATATGTACCAACATCATCAACTATGCACCTCATATATGTGCCATCTCATCAAATACTTGTCTCAACCATGTACTCAACATGCACCTCAACCAAAATACCTCATCAATTTCATCATACAAATATGATTTGTAGCTTTTTAATAGACCCGGTGTATATGATCACATTCCTGCAAACCTTCCTTAACTTTAACAACAAGAGACTAGCATTTTCATCAAACTTTTCTTTAGTCTCACATGCCTAGTTTTGGATTAGTCAACAACCCTAACTTGAAGTAATCGTAACTTTGAACCTGTAATGTATAAAATCTAAAACTGATACACAATGTTATTCAATGTGTTTTATGAAATTCCTGCAGGTGTCACTACTTGCAACCTCTCAGAAAAGGAGTTATAGAAAAAAATAGCATACCTTGCTGAATTTTGTCTTATTCTAGAGATCGAATTTGTAGAGCGTGCCCCATATAAAATATTAGTTAAATTTATATCAAACTATTAGAAAACATACTACATATTGTACCCTCACCAACACATTTAGTATCACTAAATTTGGATCTGTTATGAAGAAGTTACGACATTTTTACCCGAAACATTTGTTTTTGACTAGTTTCAGGACTAGCCACAAACCCTATTTTCCATGGCGTGTAACTCCCAAAATACAACGACCCACAAGATGAATTTGTTACCACATATACTTGGGTATTTTTTTTCAATGTCATAGAAATTTCATGGTCTGAATCATTATAGAAAAAAGTTATAGCGAAAATGGTGAGATGACCTGTAAATAACATACCTTAGAAAGCACCATCAAAATAATTTATCCTTCCTTGCATTTCGGCCTTGTTTTCTTCACCTTCCCTCCGAAATTTGGCTTAGATATACTTGGTTACATCAGACGCCTATAGATATTCAATATTCTCAAGTGTAATTAAAATGAGAGAGCCTTGGCTCTTATTTATACTCTCCAAGTAGCTTCCTTAAAAACATCTTCTAGGTCACTTGGCCGACTTTCCTTATTTTAGGGTTAACCCACTTCTAATTTCTCTATTAAATTTATTATTGAAATAATTTATTTTGTATTCACTTTGAATTATAATACACTCATCACTTCACTTTATTATTTACCTTTTAAAATCTCTTAAACCACTTTGACTACTTTGACCTTTTGGGGCTTCTAGATGACATATGAGGGTCCTCCAACTTCGTAAGGCTATAACTCTCAAACCATGAGGAGTTATGTGACATTCCACATACCACCAGAAAAAGAATGACATGTAATATACATATATAATAGTATTACCTTCAAATATAGAAAAAATCATACCATTATCCATCAAACAAACTTGGCTCCATTACCCAAACCTGGATTCTCCAACTTCACATGGTCATAACTCGCTAACCGTGAGGAGTTATGTGACGTTATACATACCACTGAAAGTGAAATGACAAGAACTATCTAAGTAGGATAGTTTACCAAAAAAATTCATTGTCCTTCATCTCATTATTCCATAATTAATCATGGGTTCTCTTACTCCGCAAAGTGTCTTCCCGTGAGAGATTTCAGCATAAGGGGACCACTTTGGAGTTCATCCATATATACTTATTATCAACCATGAAAAAATAATAATGAGTCATATTTACCCAAGATTGTTTGATGTAAATACTGAGTCATATTTATATCAAACAATTTTGAGTCCATTACCCAAACCTTTGTTCTACGGGGCTTTCTTCAAGGGTTGACATCAATGACAACCAACCTTAATCAATAATATCCCCCTTTGGTATTCATGGCAACACTCTGATGCAATAATGAAATCATATCACTCATGCTCCCCCTGTAACCATGCCTCTGTCCTCTACATATGAAAAATCTGCCTCTGTCCTCTGCATTTGATAAATCTCTCCCCCTTTGTTATCAATGGAAAATGTATCTTTCCATCCAGGGCTGCTCCCCCTAACTGAACTGTCCTCTTATGGTGCTTCCTCATGTACATATAAGACATATAAGATAAGCATTCAAAAAGAATTCAAAAATCATTCATTTTGGAGTAGAAATAACTACAAGTCTTTGGTGAATATATTCAAAGGCTTCCCGTGGAAGTGGTTTTGTAAAGATGTCTGCCACTTGTTCTTTTGTGCCCACATACTCAACTGTGATGTTCTTTTCTACAACCTGTTCCCATAGAAAGTGATACTTGATTGGAATGTGATTCGTCTTGGAGTGCATCAACGGGTTTTTTGAGATACTGATGGCACTTGTATTATCACAATATATTGGAATGGGCTCATCATACTTAACCTGTATATCTGTCAAAGTTTGTTTCATCCAAAGAACCTGTGTACAACATGTTGTTGTTGCAATATACTATGCCTCGGTTATAGATGGAGATACTGGTGATTGTTTCTTGCTTATCCATGATACCAAACACTCACCTAAGTAGAACGCTATTCCACTGGTGCTTCGTTGGTCATCAATACAACATACCCAATCTCCATCTGTGTAGGCAATACGTGATAGATATTTTCCTTTTGGATACCATAATCCAAACTCTTGTGTTCCTTTGAGATATCGGAAGATCCTCTTTACTGCTAATACATGTGATTCCTTTGGTGTTGCTTGAAATCGTGCCACCTACCCAACTACCTACATTACATCTGGTCTAGATGTTGTCACATATATTAGGCTGCCAATGATTGACCTGTATTGCCTCTGATTTGTAGACTTCGAATCATCATATTTTTTCAACTTACAACTGGTTTGCATGGGAGTGATAACTGGTTTTCAATCTTCCATTCCGAACCTCTTTAACATTTCTCTGATATACTTGGTTTGAGAAATAAAAATTCCTTGGTCGCTTTGATGTATCTGAAGTCCCAAAAAGAAGGATAGTGCTCCAAGTAACAAAATTTCAAATTCATTCTGCATGGCTTTTGCAAATTTCTGGCATAACCTGTCATCATCACTACCAAATATAATATCATCAACATAAACTTGAATTAATAAAATATTACCTTGACTTACCTTGATGTAGAGGTTTCTATCTGCACTTCCTTTTATGAACCCTTCCTACTGCAGATACTTATCCAGTCTAGAATACCATGCTCTAGGAGCTTGTTTTAGACCATACAAGGCCTTCTTTAATTTATACACATAGTCCATGTTCTCTAAAAACTGAAATTCTTCTGGTTGTTCAATGTAGACTTCTTCTTCAAGCTCCCCATTCAGAAAAGATGATTTTACATCCATCTGATATACTTTAAAATTTTTGGAGCATGCATAAGCTAAAAGAAAATGGATTTCTTCCATCCTGGAAACTGGGGCAAATGTCTCTTCAAAGTCAATTCCTTCAATCTGTGCATATCCTTTACATACCAATCTAGCTTTGTTCCTTGTAACCTATCCATATTCATTCAATTTATTGCTGAAAACCCATTTTGTGTCGATCACATTCTTATTATTTGGTCTTGGAACCAATACCCAAGTGCCATTTTTCTCTATTTGGTCCAATTCTTCATCCATGGCCTTATTCCAAAATTCATCCTTGTTGGCTTCTTCAAAACAGATTAGTTGAATTGTAGATAAAAGTGCTAGGTGTGCCTGTTTTGGTGAACGGATTTTTCTTCTAGTCTCAACTCCTACATCTTTGTTTCCAATAATCTAATCTGAAGGATGATTCTTCTGTACTCATTTGCTAGGTGTCTTTGGAGATACCTGATGAACTTTCTCTTCTGCTTCTGTCATATTATGTTCATCTTCATCTTCCTCTTATACTTATTTTTCATCTTCTTCTTCGAAAAGTTGTTCCATTGATTTGTTTTCTTCTTCCTTTGATTTTGGTCTACGTGTTTCATCAATTGTTACGTTGATGATTTCCACAACTTTGTTTAATCTTAGATTGTAACACTTGTATTCTTTCATTGTACTTGAGTAAGCAACAAGTATTCCTTTATCCACACAAGATTCAAACTTTCTCATTATTCCATCCTCTCTTTTGATGTAGCATTTGCTTCCAAAAACTCTAAAGTGCTTCACATTTGTTGGTCTTCCTTTCCTCAGCTCGTAGGGAGTTTTATCAGTGTTGTTTTTGATAATTACTCCATTTTGAATGTGAATTGCTATATGCACTTCCTGTGTCCAAACAATACCTGTTAACTTTGAATCTATTATCATTGTTTGAGCCATTTCTTGTACTTTCATGTTCTTTCTTTCAACAACTCCATTATGTTGAGGTGTCCTAGCGATAGAGAATTGCCTTTTTATTCCATGATTGCTGTAGTAGTCCATAAATTCCTTTTAGGTGAATTATCCTCCATTATCCGATCCTAAGCATTTGATTCTTGAATCCATCTCATTTTCAACCATTTCCTTGTAGATCTTGAAGTTTTCAAAATCTTCTGACTTGTTCTTGAGAAATAAAACTGCACTCATTCTTGTATAATCATCAACAAATAACATAAAGTATCTCTCACCTTTTAAGCCTTTTGTTGTAGTTGGTCCAACTAGATCAATATGCACAATTTCCAGTGGTTTTTTTGTTGAATATTCCTTTGATTTGAACCTGGCCTTTGTTTTCTTTCCTTATTGGCAATGCTTGCATAAAGTCTTGGTTTGTTTCGTGATCTTGGGCATTTCTATGACTGCTTCTCTTTTGCTGACTTTGAAAAGGTTATAAAAGTGCATGTGACCCACTCTTTTGTTCCATAGCCAACTTTCATCTTCCTTTCCTAGACAACACTTTTCATTTCCAATTTCGCTTAACACATATATGTTGCTTGAAGTTCTTGCAGCTGTAGCGACCAATTTCCCTAAACCTTCTTTTCTTATATCACACTTTTGTGAATCGAAATTAACTTTATGACCTTGGTCACACATTTGACTCACACTTAAAATATTATGTTTCATATCTTCTACTAGTAGAACATTTTCTTCCTTTCATTCTTGTTCCCAATTCAGACTGTGCCTTTTCCATTGATTTTGGTTGAATCTTCTTTTCTGAAGGAGACTGATCCATCTCTTTCCTTTCGTAATGTAAGAAACTTGTCTCTATCACCTGTCGTGTGTTTTGAACATCCACTGTCAACATACCAACCACATTTCTTCTGTTTAGCTTGTTGAGAAACTGCGTATTTTTCATTGCTATACTGATTTTGCTTTCTTATCCATGTCGTTTTCTGAGGTTCTTGTTTGTGACTCTGTTGAGGTTATTTAGGAGGGACTGTCATTCTGCAATTTTTGGCTATGTGTCCAAAATTGTTACATTTGTAACATTCCACTTCAGTGCTCAAAGATTCAAACTCGTTGTAACTTCTTCTCTGTGTTTCACTAGGTATTCTTGAATAACCCCTTTGTTTATGGCTCTCAAAGAAGTTATTGTTCATGTTGTTAGCTTTGCAATTTACAAATTTATGTCCAAAATTATTACATGCATAACATAAAACACAAAATATAGTTTTATACCTAATAGTTGAAGATCTTGTGAAAGGAGGTGCTCTTATGAATCCTTCTTCTTCTTGAGGCCTGTCTATCTGTTGTTGATTCTGAAATCTAAATCTTCTCGGTGGAGGAGTGTCCCTGTAATCTTCCTTGTATATATTTTTATCCCCTTTGATTGTTTCTGCATAGATTTTTGGATTTGGTTCTTGTTCTGTTGTTTTGGAGCTTGATCCATTTTATGTTTGATTGTATCGAAGTCTGGACTTTTCAAGATGATATTTTTTATTGTTGATAATGTCATCCAAAACTTTTGAGCTATTCTGCATATTTTTCTTTTGAATATCCTTTCTTAGTGTGACAATCTCTGCTTCTAGGTTTCCAATGATCCCGTCCTTTCCTTCTAGTTGTTCTTTGAGTTCTTATTCAATTCTTTTATCTTCTTCTATTTGAGCCTTCAATTTTTTGATCATTTGTTCTAATTCTTGAGTATCTTCTTTTTTATCTAGTTCTTCTTGTAGTTTCTTGTTTTTCTTCTTTTCTCTTCTGATAACTTCTATGGCACTCATTAATTCTTCTTGGAAGTCAACTTCTACCTCTTAAATTTCTTCTTCATACTCTTCTTCATATTCTTCTTTAGAGTCTTCTTTATCAGAGTCTTCTACTGTTGTTACACATTATTTTCATCATCCCTATGACCGTTAATGATGTAAACCTATATGTTGCCTTCAGAGGGGTCAGTGGCCTGAGTTCCTGAAGAAGGAAGGGAGAAGAACTTTTCCTGAGAAAAGAAGTTGCATTTTCCTTTGTTAAAACCCTATGAAAAAGGAAGTTCGTAGACTGCATTATAGCTAGGGTGCGAGAATGCTTGATTCTCATAGGTTGCATCATAGCTAGGTCACAAGGAGTTCGTAGTCTGCTCTATAGGAAAGGTGCGAGAATGCTTACACGTGGGAAAAATGAGTGTTTTCTCGAGTCTTCTAGGAGGAGAAACTTCCATGGTGAGGTGGCATCCGAATGGTTTGGATCTTAATCACTTTCATGATTTAGTGGGATCATCCTAACCTCCTCACCTTATCCTCTTCATCTTATAAAAGGAGAGGAGCTCTCATGGAGAAGGGCTAAGTTGTATTTGTCTTGGAATTGTTAGCTTGGCTGGAGTGTCTTTGAGTTTTGCCTTTGTCAAGATAGATTGTGAATATTATCAGATCAAAGAGTTCTTTCGGATTCATCGCATAGGTGTTTTGATTTTCGACGTTTCAGACCAAACTAGTGTGGTCCATCATCAGGAAAGCGTTTGTGAAAAATGAAGGAAAAAAGGATATAACAAGTATATAAATACTTGAAAAGTTTTTGTAAGGAGCCGACTTAAAGAAATCAAGAATTATAAAATTTTAGAAATTATAATTGTTTGCTTAATTAATTAATTATTTGTTTGATAATTAATTATTTGTTTGTTTATTAATTTTTATTTAAAAAGAGCCCAATGGACAATGTTTATAGATTAATATTTAGAATTATTCATATTGGCTAGGGTAGGGATCCAATTTTGACTAATTTTCCATCCATCATCTTTGTTTAGATTATTAGGTTGTTTTTCAATTTCGATTGCTTCTCTAAATTTCCTATTGTGATAGTGATCTATCCTGGCAAGGATTTTGGTTTCTTAAATACAAATGTGATGTTTATTTTTATCCGAGTGTTATGCGAGAGCTGAGGGACGAGTTTAGTTTTAGTTTTATTCATGGAAGATTTGGAAAACAATGCCCTAAACTCCTCACCCTTCAAACCTAAATACTG